>NCKV01001401.1:0-10422 GCA_003675905.2 Leptotrombidium deliense
ACACCGAATTTACAATTTCGCTGTGCAACTCATTGTCGCTGATATTTGATTCTATTTCTAATCTACACTTTTTAACCTTAAAATGCGTTCTCAAAAACGCATACATTATTAATAAGAGTTGTCAAAATTTGTTTAATCGTTTTACACTAAAAATGCGCACATCCGAAATATTAATAATCAATATTTTCAGTGAAAAATGCATGAAAACTGAAGTAAATTCGTTTGAAAACATTGCTGCAGTGAATTGTTTCCAAAATACGAACGAATCCATTTCTCATTCGACAGAGTAATCAATTTCAGAGAAAAATTGCGTTTTTTACTTCATCTAATTCAAGCAGAAAGAAAAACAGTTTAACTTTAGTTTACTTTTTAAATAATAGAAATAAAGAATTCGATTGAATTTAAAAAATGTTATAAAAGTTATAATATTATTTTTGGCAGTTCTATTGAAAGCAAAGAGGAAAACAAAGAAAGCAATTGAGTCCAAAATAAGAATAATCCTTGAGTATCCATCTGACAATACATCAAACGCAAGGTTGACAATCGAATGCGATTGCTGTCCCAACCCTCGAATCATTCATAAATTGTATTAAAAAATTCAAATGCGTTGCAAAAAAGTAATAATTTCTCATTTCTTATTATGATTACATTTAATAACAGTGATTTGATTGCTGCTCTGCACTCATAAATAAGGTTCGCGAATCGAGCAACGAAAACGATTCGAATTATGCGTATGCAGAAAAAGATGCATCGATTGCGGCCTTTATCGTTGATGTGTTGCCAGTGATTTTTCAACCGACAATTTCGAAAGCAGCCGAAGATGCATTCGCTGCTGTAATGATACGTAATCAACTCTTTTAACTTCAATCGTTTCTCATAAAGCGATCAAATCAAAAGCGTTCCTCGCGTGTACTTGCGATGCACTTTTTTGTGATACACAAATTGTTTCGCATTTTTCGAGTATAAAAATTATACATCACTTAAAAAACAGTGAAAACGTTGCTGCGAAATGCAACCGAATCGCTGCGAAACAATTTCTCGTTTGCATTCACAATCGATACCAAATAGAGCTGAAATCGAAGACAAGGACTTTGTTGAAACACAATCTTTTGTTTGTTCGTTTGCTTGGCGATGCACTGAAAAACTAATTTCGCCAGAAACAAAGAATTTAAAATTCAGTTGTATTCGAACAAATCGGCCGAATCTGAGCGACAATCAACGTCAGAAATTCGATATTCTGCGTTCATTGCTATCTGCTGTATTTTTTAATTACAGTCATATTCATGTTTCACGTTTAATATAATATATCGCATTTTTATTGTCCTTAAATTACACCGAATGATGGGAATGCGAATAACAACTCGACAACATTCGATGCGAAAGGTATTTGAAGTGCACAGTCGAACGATAAGTGGAACGACATTTGCGCCTACTCAACTGCCAGTAAAGTTCGGCAAAAGTTTCTTTTCAACTTGCATTGCATTGCTATTCATAAACAGAGAACAAGAACACAATCGAGTGCAACTCAGACAACGGACGACAAACAGATACACAATCTGGTGATTGTAATTCAAGGGCGATATTTTTCCAACACCGCGATTCAAGGCTCGTTCGCTTCTTCACAAACAGTTCATTAGATTGTCGCGTTTGAACAGCGAGTCGTTAACGATCTTTTAATTGAAACGTTTGCGTTACGTTGCGTTTCGAATTCGAAGAAAAAGTAAAAGCAAAAGCGGTTGAAACAGTGAACGGTGCATAGCAAAGAGTTTTAATAGTGAATATGTCTGTTGCGGGAGAAATCGGTGAGTGCTGTGCTTGCAGATATTCACGCGTTTAACGGCGTTTCTCGTAACACTTTCTCTTTACTGCTCTTTTCGTTTAATTGCCGTTTCTTTTTAATGCCAAATAAAACACGATTCAATTCGTATTCACGTTTATTTCCTGAAAAGCAAATGAATGAACATCGTTTACAAGTTTAAACTGTAACCTTAAATTTGCGTTTTTCAAATTGAGTGATGAGTAAGGAAACGTACAGTAGATACAACCGAAAAGTACATGTAGTAAAGTTGAACTGTCTCCGTTCACGTGAATTAAAATGCATCGAAATATTTGCTTTTTTGTTCGACTAGAAAACACAAAATTTGATTTCAACTTAAATAAATGCAAATTTTGTGCTCTTGCTTTTTTAAGAACAAAATTTTTTGCACAAAAAGTTTACAAGCAAATGTAATGCAATGTAATGTAATATAGTAGTGTGCAATGCTTTGTTGAATGCGAAATGTGTGAAACGTAAAAGCTTTGCATTTTCTTTTTTGTTGCTTATTCTTATTGTGAATACGTGTGACTTTACAGTTTCACTGAAACAGTGAACATTCGAAATCGTTGCACGACTTTAATTCGTGTATCAATTAAAGTTTAACTTCAATATACTGCAACCGTTGTTTCGATGGTTATTCCGTGAGTTTTATCCCATTAATTGCATTAGTATTAGTATTGCGAATTATTGTTGCGAAGCGAAAACAATTGCGTACATTTGAATGCAGGAAGAAGTATGTAAAAGTATGCACATTGAGCTAGACGATTGGAATGAATGTACGTGTATCCTGTAAGTTGCTATTTGTTGTGAAATGAAAGTGAAGTTTAGTGAAGAGGGATTTTAAAGATCGTTGAAAGACGTCACAAACTGTTGATTGAAACGAATAGAAAGCAAAACAAGGCATTAATCAACGAGACGCGAGTGTTCATTAAAAGCTATAATGCGATGTATGCGATGAAGAAACGCTTTTTACACACTCGTCGACAAGTCATAAATTAAAGCGAAGGTTTTTATCGTAATTAAATTCTGGAAACGAAATATTCGTTTTGAATATTGTGTGCAATCGAATTACCGAAGTAAAAAAAGTTTAAATGAAACGCAAGCATCGATCTGGATATCGACTGATTTCAAATTGAACCTGAAAAACAATTTTCGTTGCTTTTAAATCAGATGTTTGCAAAGTGCAGCGAAACTTGCAACTGTTTGCCTGTTTGCTCTGTTTTCACGCTTGTTTAGAACCGTCGAAACATTAATGTATCACTCGAGTCGATTGCGAACGAATCGGCCTTCACTTGTCATTCGATCGCAGCGTTGCGTTTTCATTTTTTGTCGACCGATTTTCGCGAATTGCACTGATTTTTGGCCTTTCAGAACGAGAAGCACTCGAAAACGATTTGTTACTCGAACTGAATTTCAGTGCTCAAACATTTAACGTTCAAATTGAGCAACTCATTCGCGGCTCAAGTGAACATGGCAAACAAAGCGTTCGCAAGCGTTGTTTTGCGTGATTAAACGTGTTTAATTGCAATGATTAATTGAGTTAATTATCAACTCGAAATGACATTGCAATCGGTTGTGGTGATTTCAGTCGAATGACGATCCATTTTCGAACGTTTAATTGGCGTGTTTTCATTTCGCGAATTTTTCAAAAATGAAAACTCATTCAATTCAATCGTTTGTGGGCCCATTGATTGCATCGTTTCATTGCATTTTCGGTTTCGGTGAGAATTGTAATTAAACTGCGAAACGTATGCATTTCCAAGCATTTCGCATTTCATTATTCAATAAATCATTGAAAAACGCAAAATTGTGAACGCATTAATAACAGTAATCAAAGCAATGCACGGACAGCTGTTTACGTTAACGAGTATTTATTATATAATATATAATCGATATTAAATTGATTGCAATTTAAGGTACAACAACAACCGTTACCAGTTGATTACAAATATTAACGATTTTCTGAGAAAAATTCGCCGAAGAGGTTAATAAAGGCAACAAACACAGAGCACTCACATCACATCACATATACAGACCAACTCTCGTTTTTAATTGCATTATAATTGCTGAGAGATAAAATCTGTCAGAAAAATTCGAGTAGCAATCGATTTGATCATAAATTACAGATTTCGAGCTTAATTACGTCGTGAGCAGTGAGGACACAATCAAGTTTAGCGCACATTTTTCTTAATCAATTGAAAAATGTTCGCAAAATGTTCCCACAGCAATAATGAGCTTTGAAATCGTTTCAGCGGTGTTGAGCGTTTCGAATAAAACGGGACTCGTTGAGTTTGCCAAACGATTGAATGCGTGTGGCATTCGACTGGTCGCCAGCGGCGGTAGTGCGAAGACTCTGCGGGACAGCGGACTCAGCGTTCGCGATGTGTCCGAAGTGACAGGAGCTCCCGAAATGCTCGGCGGACGTGTGAAAACTCTGCATCCAGCCATTCACGCCGGAATATTATCGCGAAAAATAGAGAGCGATATTGCCGACATGAAGAAACAGAAATACGACTTCATTTGTGTCGTCGTTTGTAATTTGTATCCTTTTGTGGAGACAATATCGGCTCCCAATGTTACTGTGAAGGATGCGGTTGAACAGGTGGACATCGGTGGTGTTACGTTGCTAAGAGCTGCAGCAAAGAACCACGAAAGAGTTGCTGTTGTTTGCGATCCGCAAGATTACGACGAGTAAGTTTCTCTTTGTAATCTAAACGAGGCAATCTAAATGAGTGTGGTTGTAGAGTTGCGAAGGAAATCGAAAGAAACGGTAGTGTTTCGGAGGCAACCAAGAAAAGATTGGCAGTGAAAGCATTCAACCACACTGCTGAGTACGACGCAGCAATCAGCAATTACTTCAGACAGCAGTATAGCCAAAATGTATCGCAATTACCGTTACGATACGGAATGAATCCTCATCAAAAGCCTGCCCAAATTTACACTTTACGGCCACAACTGCCACTTACTGTCGTAAACGGAAGCCCAGGCTTCATTAATTTGTGCGATGCTTTGAATGGCTGGCAATTGGTCAGAGAGCTGAAAGCAGCTCTAGGAATACCAGCTGCAACTTCTTTTAAGCACGTTAGCCCTGCAGGTGCAGCTGTCGGAATACCTTTGCCTCCTGCACAATTAAGACTTTGTATGGTCGAGGACATGGCTTCCGAACTAACTCCGATGGCCACTGCGTACGCCAGAGCCCGAGGAGCGGATCGTATGTCTTCCTTCGGTGATTTTGTTGCTCTTTCAGACACTTGCGATGTCGCGACCGCAAAAATTATTTCTCGTGAAGTTTCTGACGGAATAATTGCTCCTGATTTCGAAGAGGAAGCGTTGAAAATTCTGAAGAAAAAGAAGGGAGGCAATTATTGTGTTCTTAAGGTGCGACACATTCCACGAAACATGGAATCACTTTCTAAACTTAATTGCAGATGGATCCCAATTACAATCCCGACCCGATAGAAACACGAAAATTATTCGGCCTTTACATGGAACAGAAAAGGAACGACGCTGTTATTGATCCAAAATTGTTTTCCGTCGATCACATTGTTTCTAAGAGCAAGAATGTAAATTGCACATTTTTAAATTTTACCGAATTCCAATAATTACTTTAACAGTTACCGAGAGAAGCAATAATCGATCTCATCGTAGCGACGATCGCATTGAAGTACACGCAGTCAAATTCAGTGTGTTACGCAAAGGATGGACAAGTAATTGGAATCGGAGCTGGACAACAGTCTAGGATTCACTGCACGCGATTAGCAGGCGACAAAGCGAATAATTGGTGGTTGCGACAACATCCAAACGTTGCTTCTATGGTATTTAAGAAGGGAGTGAAACGTGCCGAAATATCAAATTATATTGATTGTTACGTTAATGGAAGTGTTGGACATGAAATGGATTTGAAAACTTGGCAAAATGCTTTCGAAAATCCTCCACCGCTTTTGACAAAAGTAATCTAATTTAGAAGAACATCAACTTTCCTTAAACTGTTTCTTTTAACCTCTGCAACTCAAGCGAAAACACATTTCTCTAACTTTGAACACTTTACTAAAAAGTTGATATTTTTTCAGGAAGATGAAGCGAAATGGATTAAAGAATTGAACAATGTTGCTCTCAGTTCGGATGCGTTCTTTCCTTTCCGAGACAACGTTGACAGAGCTAGACAGTCTGGAGTGCGTTATATTGCCAGTCCAGGTGGTTCAACCAATGACACCGTAGTTGTTGATGCTTGTAATGAACATGGAATAACTTTGGTGCACACCAACTTGAGATTGTTTCACCATTAAAAAATTAGGTGCTTTGTCACAACAAATGATAACTGCAAAATAAAATATTGAATTTATTGGGAAATTTTGTTGCCTTTAACTGAACACAGGGTGACAACTTGTTGACACTCGATATTAAAATGTGAATAATACACACAGACATGGGTTTTTAACGTAAATTTTTATTAAAAATAAAGGAAGTATTTGTGAAGCATGGTATTCATTGGTCATCTACTTTACATTTTATTCAAGTTCAACGATCGAGTGTTAGCAAGTTGTCACCCTGTATGTAGTAAATCTCATTTGCTTAATGTTTTTACTTTTGCTGCGTATTTTGACTCATATGAATCATTATAAACTGTAGCAGAGAAATGCATCTTCAAAACAAAAATTTTACGTATACAACATTTCGCAAAGTAGCTTTCGTGAAGTGCTGAGATAAAACAATAATAAAGTGCATAAAATTGAACTGTAACCCAGCGAAGTTCTAAAGAACTAAACAACAGTACAAGTGAAAATACAAAACAAAAGTAACAACGATCATCCGGATCTATCAATTTGTCTGTCTGGAACGTGAGACGGAGTCCGAAACAACAATTTTCTAGCTGACTGAAAAGCAGCTAAACACCGTTAAACAATATGATTGTTTTGTAATGTTCTGCAAATATGCATTCTAAGATACACTTTCTCGATGATTACATTTTGTAATGTGTCAAATTAAATTTATTATTTTTCAAATTCTTTTTTGAGTTTGCGAATGGACACAAAGACATTGTTTTGTTGGTCATTTATTTAATGTTAGTTATTTTGTCTCATTGGAGCTGTATTTTCATATGTAATGATGTTAATTTGAAAATTTAAAAGTGTAAAACGATCATCAACGAGTTGTTGATGAGTTTCAGCTCCAGAACTTAAAACATTAACACACGGTAACGATGATGGTTAATTAAAACAAAAATTTTAATTCACACTTAACAATAAATGTGTATTGCGTATTTCACACTGTAAAACACTTTCCATGTTTATATAATTGAAACACGCGCGAATTATGTGAACGAGATTCATTTCGAATAAACTTTGGAACACATGAACAGTAATTTTTAATAGACGTTCAGCAATGACTGAAAATACAGAAAAATACAGAAAAAATACAGAAGAGCCACAAAATAAATCTACTTCAGAACCAGGTTTGAACAGAACAATTAACAATAAATGACTGTTTTTGTTGATCAGTTTCAAATGAAAACGTGAGTGTAATGGAAGGATCGACTGGGCAACAGTCACGTATACAACAGTCGCCGAATAGACGCACTTATAAAGTGAGAATAATCGAAAGAATAGACGAAAGTTCGCCTGAAAACTGTGAAACAGAATTACAAGTCTTTGTAAACTCAAACACACCGAATGCAGGAATAGTAAAACACGATTTTAAAAACGGAGCGTTGATTGAGCCAAATACAGAGAAAACGAAAGAACTCGCAGGAAGCTACGAAGTAACGCTGATTCCAGAAACATTGAAATCAAAGCAAAAAGAAGAGGGTGCAAAAATAATCCAAAAAGAACAAACGCAAATAGAGCCAGTGAACGCAAAACAAACACCGGCCGAGGTTTTATTTGATTCGAATCGACAAACGGAACCCCCGAAAGAAGTGCACACACAAATTGGTTCTTCTCCAAAGCGAAACATCGGAGAAGGAAGTGAAGCGAATGCACACTCAGCCTCTCCGGTGTCAACAGCACCACAGCGACAAAGAGATGACACCGCTCACCAAATCTCATTGACGCCATCAGATTTGAAGTCACGTTCAAATGAAAACGTGCCGACATCAGACGCAAAAAAGGACAAATCGCAGCATTCGATTATTGAACCGAAAAGGAATCAACTTTTAAAAGCATTGAGTGACGCAACACAAATAGGTGACACTCGAACATTGAATGCAATTGTCAGAGAATTAAAGGAAGATGAGATCGAAAAGGCTCTCTCAGAGCTTAACAACTGTAAACAAGAGTCTGAAAAGAGAAACGTTGCGAACAATTTGCTCAACTCAATACTCAAGAAAGAGGCTCATATAATTGCAATACATAACGGAGATGAAAAATTGGCTGAATATTTGCTCGATCAACTAAAAAACGATGAAAAACAAGCGGTTAATTGTCCGGAGCTGTACCCAGTTCCTGTAACACCAATAATTGTTTCTTTACTCACAGGAAACAAAAAAATTATTAGAATGTTGCTGAGACGAGGTCACACCTTCAGTGCAGAAGACAGTTATGTGAACATTGCAAAAGACGAGGACGCGATGTTGCGTATGCATTCCTCCCTCACTGAGTTGCTAAGTCCATCTAATTTGGACGAAACGGAATTGAATCCAATTGTTCTTTGTCTCTTGTGTTCCAGAATGATTCATGTGTTGAACAGAAACACAAAGGAACCTTTGCACTCCAAATACGAAACACTAATCAAAGCGATGCAAGACTACTGCAGTGCAATATTGCGATGTGCAAAGAGCAACGAGGAGCTAAAAGTTATCCTTTCGCAGTCAATACCAAATTCTGGTAATGATTACAACGTAGAATATCCGGTAAGTAGTTTAAGCTAAAAAGATGAGCGAAGTAATCTTTTGGTATCAGGTGCTTCAAACTATGGTAGAAGAAAATTGGAGTTCTGTTTTAAATGAAGGTGTGATGCAACAGTTTCGAGATGAACTGTGGACACAAAAAGTTTACACTTCTGAAGCGGAACATTGTCGCACCTCAAAAGTAGTGACGGCATTTTACTTAATGTCACATATTTTGCTGCAAATAATGATGCTCGGAGTTTCAGCGTCGCTTCAAGTATCGCATGTTATAACGATGCTCGCCGAGACAATATTCTGTATTTGGCTGTTACAACAAAACATAAATCTCAGGAATTTTAGTGACGTGAGTACGTTAAACAATGTACTTCAAAGTTCATACATTATTCCACAGGAAACAAAATACGCGATTGCAGTGTGGACTGTTTGTTACACAGTAATCTTCGTCATGAAAATCAGATTTCGAGAATTCGCCCACAAAATGACAGCACTCGAGAAAATTATATTAATTTTACTGCTTCTTTTTTGTTTTCAAGAACTGTTTGTGCAATTCTTGAGAAGAAACGTTCGGCAAACAAACGACGCTTTCACTTTAAACATAACAATAGGGAAAACGCAAACGCACATTACTTTCCATTCAACCCACTTACAAATGTCCAAACATCTTTTCATTACTTTGCTGGTGACCGCAATCTATGCAAAACTAATAACAAGCACATTACAGACATCAATGCGAATATTGAAACAACCATTGAACAGCTTCCAAATATTTATTATTTCTTTTTTCGCAGTCGCTCTTCTGTTTCCTCTCTTTTCAATATTATTGCAATTATCGAAATTGAAGTAAGTATTCACGCAACTCAATTAACTACAAACTACTACAACATGATTTTTTTATCAGGTATAACATTGCGTGCCTGAAACATCCAGAATACCAGTTGACTATGATACGCATTTTGATAACAAATTTAGTACTCGCAACACTTATAGAGATTTATGCTCCAACAACGGTTTGCACAAAACTAAATTTTCATGACTTTCACTTTCGCTTTCTTCATTTCGCAGATTATAGAAAATGAAGAAAAAAACTTTTATTGGACAGCTAAAGTGGTCACTGAGTACAACATTTCAAAAACTTCATTTCCAATTCCATTTTGTTCCTTTAAAATATTCACCGTTTTATTTTCGAAAAGATACGTCGAACAAAGACAAAGTGAAGAATGCAGTAATTTGATTCGACTTTTGAAAGAACGCAGAGATACAAAATAGAACTGATTTTATAAGGTGTTCAATTTTAGATTCAATTTATAGAATGGAAAGTAGAAACAAAAGCAACAAATGTGTCATAAGTGTTTATGGTTATTTTAGCGGAAAAAAGACAATAGTTTTAAAATTTACAAAAGATAAAAGTTTAACAAAATTTTAACATCGTGAAACAACATTAACCTGTTGTTCCGCATATAATGCGCACTTTAGGAAAGATTTAAGATATAAAAAATTAAGATAAAGCTTTTTGTGTCTTATTGCATTTTACGGCGATAGTGTAACTCTTAAAGGCACAATGGTATCGTACCGCTTGTATACCTAACTTTAAGACGTTAACAATCAGAAGAGGAATCATTTTCGTGGAACGAATCTTCACTTTCGTTTGAGGATTCAACATCTGCAGCATCGAATGGAAGAATAGTAGTAATTTGTTCACTGTTCGCATAACTAAAGTCAAATGCAGTGTCAGGAAGATTTGACACATCCGGAAGTTCGGAAG
>NCKV01001402.1:0-10410 GCA_003675905.2 Leptotrombidium deliense
AACAGACGTTCAGCGACGACAGTTTCGACAACATACAGTTGTCTTTGTCAAGTCTGAATGTGAGAATATGTGTGCTGATCGCATTTAAGACGAAAAGATTGACACAGATATTGAAATTTAATTGGAAAAGGCAGTAAAGTTTGTAGAGACCGAACTATATACAACCCTTTGTTTTCGTCTGTTTCAAGCCATCCTGTAAGTAAAAACTATTATGCCAAATCTATAACCATCAGATGGCAAATAAAACAAAATTTGTTAAATTTGTTACAGCTTTGATTTTAAAAATTGTTGATATCTAATTGTTCGAGTAAATGACTGATTAATATGTTTTGACTAGTTATACACACTTGGTTCAGTCACATAATTCAAAAGTTGAAGGAGTGAGGCAATATTTACAGAAACAAACATTGTGTATACGTGAATATAGTTGTATTCACTAATGTTGCCACTCTCATTGAACTTTTTATTTCTTCCATGGAAATTTTAGACTAAACAATTCCGTTCAATGTGCATAAATGTATATTTTCAGGTGCGTCAGTAAGTTATGATACTGATCAAGCTTAGTAATTGGATAACGACACCCTTGTCACCCCTGTATTTATAGTTTCTCTCAACTTTCCATTCATTCTGTCCACAAATAAACACACTCTTTCTCACTCCAAACTGATTTTCAAAACATTGTTCAGTGACTGCTTTGTCATTTCTCGACAAGTGTTGCGTGTTTTGTAGGAGTAAGAGTGAACTAATGAAGGGACACAGTTCGGTCCCGAGGATCGTATTCCGAAACGTTTCACGCTATTTGTGAGTGCACTGTCACTCAACTAATCTAACCATTTACCAAATGGCTATCAATGGTAGTGAACTTCAAGATTAGACATAATGTGAACACAATCCCTGTTGACTGTGACCAGAAACGACTCGAACTCTGATTTTGTGAACAATTTTCGGTAAAACTGCGTCGCGTATTCGGAAAAAGCGTTAAGGGTATAAAGGTTCCTATATTATTACATTGGACAATCTTTGTCCTTGCAAAATGGGTGCGAATACATCACAATTGGAAAAAGAAATAGGAAGTGATCATTTTCCGGCGAACGAACATTATTTCGGTTTAGTGAACTTCGGAAATACATGTTACTGCAATTCTGTGTTACAAGCTCTTTATTTCTGTCGTCCTTTTAGAGAAAAAGTTCTTGACTATAAATCAAAGAACAAGCGTAATGGAAAAGAAACATTGTTGACGTGTTTAGCTGACTTGTTTCACAACATTGCCACACAGAAGAAGAAGACTGGTACTGTTGCCCCAAAGAAGTTCATTGCTCGGCTTCGCAAGGAAAACGAAGTTTTCGATAACTATATGCAGCAAGATGCTCACGAATTTTTGAACTATTTGTTGAATACAATTGCCGATTTATTGAGTGCAGAGAAAGGCGCAAACGGCTCATCTAATGGCAGTTGGGTTCATGAAATATTCCAAGGAACTCTCACAAATGAAACACGGTGTCTCAATTGTGAATCACTTTCGTCGAAAGATGAAGATTTTCTTGATTTAAGCGTTGATGTTGATCAGAACACATCAATCACTCACTGTTTGCGAGTTTTTAGTAACACCGAAACATTGAGTTCTGAACATAAATATTATTGTGAAAATTGCTGTTCGAAGCAAGAAGCACAAAAGAGAATGAGGATTAAGAAATTACCGATGATATTAGCTTTACACTTGAAAAGATTTAAATATATGGAATCTCAGAATAGACACACGAAGTTATCGTACAGAGTTGTGTTTCCTTTGGAATTACGCTTGTTTAACAAAACGTCTAATAGTGAAGGTGACGATAAATTGTATGACTTGGTTGCTGTTGTAATTCACTGCGGAAGTGGCCCTAATCGCGGGCACTACATAAGCATCGTCAAATCATTTGGTTTCTGGTTGTTGTTCGACGATGACTTAGTTGACAAAATTGATGCCTCAACTATTGAAGACTTTTATGGTTTAACAAGTGACACTCAGAAAGCCAGTGAATCTGGTTACATTCTATTCTACCAGAGTAGGGAGTGAATAAGCAGTTTCTTGACATAACAATGTCTTCATTTAATAAATATTGTAAATTAATGTTAATAATAAACTTATTTTGCAACGTCGTTCTCATGAAGTGCTTCGTGTGCTTTCAAAATACATTCTCCTCTCCTCTTATCATAGAAACAGTTCATTACTGATTGTACAATCTCAAAACAATTTACTTGAATACACAAAAATACAAATACGGAATTTGACATACAAATTTCCAAAAGAAGTGATATTTAAACTAATGTTGATGATCGATTGGTCGAATATCCATGATTCAGTCGACCTTTTGGTTTCGCAGTTATGCTTAAACCTTTCTTTTTGGTAAAGGATTAATCTTTGCGACTTCGAAAAAAATCCTGAAAGTACGATTTAAATTTCAGAAATTAAAAATAACAAACTTACTTGTGAGAATATTTGTTCCTAATTGTTTTCAAGTTAAGCTTCGGTGTAGATATAAAATCATTTAACTTGTACATCAATGTGATCAAGTGACTCTCATCGTACCCTGAGTAGTATTTTAATGATTTTGACTACAAAAAATGTATTTTAGAATATGCATACTAAATTTATAGTTACCCAGCATTGTTCATGCGGTTGTTTCATTTTCAAAGCCAGTAATAGAGCGGCAGCTGAAATTAGTGAGTCTTCAAACTCTATAAAATCATATTCCATAAGTGACATTTCCAAAATATACCGAGCAAGAGTTAACGTTTCCATCGATAGTTTGGAACACTATAACATGAAAGAGTTTTAACAATATTTTACTTATTACACATACTCTCGCATAACGGCGAAGAAATCTGTATGACAGCGGGTATCCCAAACAAAAGTCGAGTTTCTTCAGGATGTCAATCTCTTGAACAATTACGTCCTGCCTGGAATAAGCATTGTCACAAATGTACAGAAAATCTTCAATTGATGGAGGAATACGCTCCTAAACAAAGGCAAATAATTAAAAACAAAATTATTGATGAATAATTACATCGTATTTTGCCGCAATCAAGATTGCAGTTGCTCCTAAAAGTTGAAACTTCGCTTTCGGTATTTTTTCACGTGTCAAGTAGTGATCTATAACCTTAACTGCCAAATATAGTGTTTCATGGTTTAATTCGAAGCTTTCTTGAACTTCGACCAACCAATCAATCAGCACAGCCCTCATAGATTTTGAAATTTCAGGTTGATTGTGTAAATACTTGGTACACCTTAGTTCAACTTCTTTTCTTTTATAGTAATTGAAAACATCTCGAGCATACTGAGGCTCCGAAAACACGTCTGCGATTTGGTTTTTGTCAAAATCTTCCACGTCTTCTGGAATGTCTGATGGCTTTTGGTAATAAGATATCGGATTTGAGAAATCGATATCACATTCGAGGGAAATTGTTGATTGTGGTTGTTGATTAACCATACACTTTGGTTTCTCCAATACGTCATTTTGGCACTCACCAGCAATGCGAATGTTCTTCACTCTTAATTCCAACGTACGAGTAGTTGTATCGCAATCATTTTTAATATTTTCTTTGTTTCGATTGCGGCAATCATTCTCCGTGGTAGGTTCAAGAGTCTGATTTTTGCTTTTCTTGCAAAGTGGTTTTGGAGATGTTTCTGCCACTCGCTTCACTCCCAAGTTGCGAACACTATTAAAATTTGCGATATTTCCAAGAACCCTCTTAGGCATTTTATCGCAAAAACACTGTTAAAATTTAGAAATAATTATAACGAATTAAACATTACGATGTAGAGCGTGAGCCGTCAACAATACTATTTTAAACTTCATACATCTTACATTTATTAGAAATTACTTACATTTTTTATAAATAACAAAATGTAAAATAAAACGTGAAAGATAGAAGTTAATTGGACGAAAGTGGAATGAAGTTTATGCGAACCGTTTGCAGTTGAAAATAAACCGTTTGAACGAAACGCTTTTCGTACTGATTGGCTCTTTAATTCGGGATCGTTTCAAACGCTCAATTTTCCTTTCTCATGTCATGTAACACGTATTATTGTCAAAATAAAAATCAAAAAATACTTTTCTCACGAAATTCATGTCACTTTTTGAGTTTTTAACATTATGAAAAATGATTATTTTAAATACAAAATACTTGTTATATTTTGCCGTTTAAAGGACTAATTAACTCGCTTGTATTCTGCAATGTTTTCTGCGTAGTGAGAGGGAGCCACATTGAAAGCTTTTATATTTGTGTTATTGGTAGCGAACGAAACGCGAAAAGTTTCGTTTAATTATTGACAAATGTCTGACTTTCTTAATGCAGTGAAGGGGAAAGCTCTGTCTGTAGCAGAATTCTTCACTCCTGTTTTGACCGTAATGTTTCCTGTGTTGTTTAATTTATTCACAATGTTGTTTCTTTAGGAGTCGAAGTTTAAAGAGACCGGAGTATTGACGCCCCACGAGGTAATCGACTGTTGACGCAACCGTTTACAAGTCAGTTTGTCTGATAAACACGGTGGCTTTGTGTGAAAATTGCACTTCATACTTATCAAGTTTGAAGTTTGTGATTGCAGGTGATCATTTGGTTCACCACTGTCCCACTTGGAGTTGGTCGACAGGCGACCAAAACAAAATTAAACCATATTTGCCACGAGAGAAACAGTTTCTTGTTACTAAAAACGGTACGTGTATTGAAGTAAGTTAAGCGTACAAATCTCATTTTATTTTTAGTCGCCTGTTCAAAAAGATGCAAGGAGATAGAATGCACGGATATGTGTGAGACCATTATTAATAGCGAAGACGATGATGGTGGATGGGTTGATACTCATCATGCTAGTAGTCTAGTTGAACAGGTGCAGGAAATGACCCTCTGTGATAAAAGTTCTGCGAGTAAAGGTGTCACTGATGTGTGTGAAGATGACGATGACGAAGAAGCAGCAGACATGGATGATTACGTTGATGCTGATCTCATTGAGGAGCAAGATGAGGTTTGTTGAAAAGTGATTTAACCGTTATTATGCAGCTTTGGTCAGAAAAAGTGCAAATCCACACCATTTTCCCCGTTGAAGCTGATATTATAATTGATTGATATTTGCACATTTTTATTTGCAAAGTTGTATGTTTTCTATTGCATAATCATGACTTCTAGGCTGTTGTGGAATTGAAAGGCAAAGATCCAATAAAGGAAAAGGATGATGGCATTGAAAATATTGTAACAACCAGAACTTACGACCTCAACATTACGTACGATAATTTTTATCGAACTCCAAGACTTTGGCTGTGTGGTTACGACGAAAATCAAAAACCACTGACAATAGAACAGATGTATGAAGACATAAGCCAAGACCACGCTAAGAAAACGGTAACAATGGAAATTCACCCACATATTCCTGGAGGTCCAATGGCTTCTGTGCATCCCTGCCGGTAATCAATTATACGTTTTTTAAAAACATTCTAAATTATAAGTATTCTAGACACGCCGAGGTTATGAAAAAAATAATTCAAACTGTAGAGGATGGAGGCCGTGAGCTTCAAGTTCACACTTACCTCATAATATTTTTGAAGTTTGTACAGGCTGTGATTCCAACAATCGAATATGATTACACTCAAAATTTTACGATGTAATTGTTACCAAAATTTTCTGCAATTAAAATGTTTTCACAGTAAATTCTGTAATAACGTTATTCGCTTATGAGTATTATTTTTCAGTGTGAATTAAGTATTGTGACGCATGTCTTGCGTTGGAAATTCGTTTTACATCACATGCATTATGGTAAAATGCTATAAAAAACTGTATTGCAATTTTTTATTACGTTCAAAATACCAAAATCATAGACAGAGACTCTTATATTACATTGCTTTACCGCAACACCAAAGTTCTATTCACATATACGATAGAAGGTAACTTAATGTGCGATAGACGTTGACAGTAGGGTTTAACAATGGCAATAATTTTTTTCTGTATGAATATATTACGGACGGAGATGCTATACAGTTGTGCCAAATTTTTATAAACATGAGTACAAGTGCTACATTTTACAAGAAAGGTGTAAACAAGCAGAAAAACTGAACAATATCCTGATCCTGAAAAATCAAAAGGTTTTACAGATTTTTAAGAACACTTTGAATGGCGATTGAGGCCAACATTTTCTCTAAAGTGTTTTAATTTATAAAACTTTCTTTTTTTACTTTATAAGTCGATGTTAAAATAATGTTCTTGGTACACTCTTAAGTTGTTGAACTTTTTGTTTTAACTATTTAGTTCTACGACCGTTCAAAGGGTCTTGTGCATATTGTAATGAGACAAATTTCATAATTTTCGTTTAATTCGAAACGGAGTTCGGTGGACTTAAAAAGTACATTTTTCCAAATTAGGAAGCATGTGCCACTGAGTTTTGTGGGTAATAATTAGAGTATTAGAGTATTCAAAAAGTAGTTTGTGGATACTTCGATTATAACGATTTCGAATTTACTATATTACAGTTTTTAATAAAGATTCACAGGATTTATGATTTTGTTAGTTGAACGTGTGATTTGAGCCGAAAAGAACGAAATAGGAAAAGATGATTGTTGACTGTTGATTATATTCGTCAATAATTTGAAATAAGAAATGTTAAAAGAATGACACCGCCTGGCTGACTTCTGGACGGATCGATGATCACAGCCTTCACTTGATTCGTTCCGTTACAAATGATCTTTTTACCTTTTTTTCAATGAATACGAATCTGTTAAAAATTCGTAACTCACAATATCGGAGTTTTTTGTAGTATCGTCAAAAGTAAAGGCGGAATACATTGCATTTCTCCTCCTCTTGTATTCGGCGTTTGAAAGAAGAAGTAAGAAACCAGGATCTTTGATAATCACAAAATGTATGCCACTATTGCTAAACAGCGAAACAACTTTAGGTCACTGTTGCGTTTATAATAAAACACGTTTCTTGACAACCAATTTAAGTGAGCACTGTTCAAGACCTCATTTCAAGACTTCTTCACTGTTAACAAACACATCTGCTTTTTCATTGTCGCCCAATATTTGAGTTTCGTTTTCGTGTGAAACAATTCTGTAAAAGTCTGCGAACAAAGTGTTTCGTTCACCCAACGAACAACCATCAATTCATGATTATCCAAACCAAAAAGTTAGTATATTAATTTATGTTTTTTATGAGCTTTTAATAGTTTCTGTTTCAATTCTATCACATCTTAATGTCTTCTCTTTCTCTCTTTCATATTTTATTCTTTTAAAATTATTTTGGTCGTCATGTTCAGTTAATTGAAAACCGTGCTGCTGCCGTCATGAATGCCGTGCTGCTGCAGAAGTAGAGAAATTTATTCAACAGTAAAGAGGTATTTTGCAGGAGAATGAAGTTTGTTTCTTATACGACGATAAAACTAATAAAACTAACACTCTCCACAATTAAAAATATCTTGTTTTTTTACGTGTAAGTTTATCTAACTTAATAATATATATTAAACTTGACTTCGACGATAAAATTTTCGTTACGAATGAGTCAAGTTTTCTTTTCATGTTAAAAGGACAAGTCGAGCGGTAATAAGGTAGTAATAAACTTTACGATACTTTCTGAAAGCATTAAAATGTGAAAATTATGGACATTGTTACGGTAAAAACTTTGCCTAATTTCTAAGGGTCCTTATAAACTTACCAAGCGTGATTTACACTAGCTAAAAATTTCCTTGCTTCTCAATTTCTCTTAATTTCAATGTACCTAAGTTTCGCTGATTTCAACTTTAAACTGAGTAATACAGCAGTTACAGTACTTATACCTCAAATTTAGGAGAAATCGCTATTTTCGTGAATTCGCAAAGACATGTCCGTATAGTTATACGGTAAAAATTGAATTAGTATCTTCTATTAAATGGCTAAAAACGAATGGAATTAGTTGAGACAGTGAACTTTACCAAAATTGGGATTTTATGAATGTCAAAATGATTCGTATCACTGTGACTTTGAAAATTTTTAACGTTTCGTCCTAAATTTAGTGACATTCCGCAAGTGATGAGAATGTGTAGTAGTCGTTTGTAACAGTTCATTGCCGTTAACAGAAGAGAAGAGTAGAAGTTGTGAGGCAAAATGAATGCGATTCATATAAAAAGGCTTGAGTGAACTTGATTTCAGCTTTTCACTTGAATTTTGTTTAAATCGGTCAACAAACTTATTGTTCATGATTTCATTTTTATCGCCGACTTCTATTTTGTGGGTCACATTAAACATGAACTCGAAGGAAACGTTTGCGTGTAAGTTGTAAACGATATTTTTTTAGTGCCTACTTTTGCAGTACCCAGAAGACAGAACGAAATGTTTCATTTTTTTATTTCATTCGATAAAATTCACTTCTCGTCTTCAGCAAATAATTATGGTTGTGACTGAAATTGAATTATTTATTCTGGCGAACAACAATATTTCCGTATTTTTTGTAATAATCAGTCACACTGTGTACAAATTTGCAGTCAAAGCATTTCAGGCGAAACACTGTGAAAATTGTGACAAAAATGATTATAACATTCTCAGCAATTCACGTACTTGTTTTTGTCTTTTGAAACGTATTTGTTTAAATATACTTAGCCCAATGTATAAACAATGTTTACTTTTATTTCACTAAAAATAAGGTTTCGGTTTTTACGTATTACATTCTATTTATGCGTATTTCTTATTCAATCAAATTGTTAACACAATAATGATTCTTTGTTTCTTAATTAATTATAATAATGTTTTCCTGACCAACATCACAAACATTACAATTATATTGTTAATAAGGATTGTATCATTATTTGTAACTTTGTAAGGATTGTAGGATTGTAACTTTATTTTGTGTGCTGTCATTTTTGATGCATAAATGCATTGGGTGATTTTTTGGCCCAATGCTCTCAGCTTGGACATAAATTTTCTTCCAATAACTTATCGATTTCCACATTTTACATTCATTTTCATATTTTTGAATGTTCCGTTGAAATAGAAGGACAAAATTCATTTAATTAATAAATACAATGTTCGTTCAATGAATTGAAGTTACAATAAATACGATAAAAATTGAGTAACCGTGAAAATTGTTGACGAAAATTGTTGGCAAAGCATAACTCAGAGATTGGGATCGCAGTTACTCACTTGAATCACAAACAATTCTAGTTCCGCAAAATGTATGTTTCAATTTTGGTTATTTCGTGCATTAATCGTGTTCATTATAAAAGCTCAAACCCAAGATTTGTTTTAACTGAGCATTGAAAAAGCAAACTGCACAAGTTTAAGCAACTTGTTTGAATCGAAACATTCAAGAACGATACATTTTTGAAAATGTTTGACAATTTAAATTCATGTATAACAGAGTGGAAAGGAATTCGTGGGAGAAGTATGATTATTCTCATAAAGCGTGTGAATTAAAGTTTAATTAGGAGCCATTGAAAGGCAGTGAGAAAAGAAGGGTAAAGTTGATGCAATAAAACGGCGAACAGCAATGACCGGTATTTGTTTGTGTGGCAGCGTTTGTCAACTTGTAACAGTGACTCATTTGTCGCTTCATTGAAAGATTTCAGTGATGAGAAGAAAAACATGCATTCAATCGGTGTATGTTTCATGCATTAATGTTTCGTAATTTAACAACTCTTATCGCTTAACCCATATTTGAGAACAATTAACGGAAGTGTACTGCCATCAAAAAAAGAACAAATATAAATACGGAACT
The DNA here is from genome assembly GCA_003675905.2 of Leptotrombidium deliense. NCBI lineage: Eukaryota > Metazoa > Arthropoda > Arachnida > Trombidiformes > Trombiculidae > Leptotrombidium > Leptotrombidium deliense. The sequence continues at coordinate 9,709 of NCKV01001402.1, forward strand.
CTGCTTCTAAATATGTGGTGTTTTATTGAAATTTGTGTCACAAAAGAGTGACGATGGTTACGCTTCGCGAACCAACTTAAGAAGCGTTGCGTCTTCCAGTCGTCACTTGAAAATTAATTATTACTCAAATATTACTGCTTTAAGTAGACATTATGAAACAAATTAATCACAGTCAATCGAATCTTTGTCAAAACCATCATTTGTTATGATTAATGTTCGATTATGCATCTGTTATTCATATTACTTGACATAATTTTTTGTATTTTTATCGTATAATACAGTTGTATTTCAAGAATAATATAACCTATTAAATAGTTACTTTTTATATTAATAAATATCAGATAGTTTTAGACAGAATATTGAGTTTTGATTCTCAAACGAAATTTTTTCAATTAAACTCAAAATATAAAATAAAAAAGAAAGATAGTGTACACTTCTATAGAAATGGTTTTTTTTAAAAAGATGACAATAACTGTTAAATAAAGCAACGTAATCACTTGTATAACATAATTGAAGAAGAGCTTGTCGTATTTTCACATTATAATTTTTACACAGTCAACTCTGCATAAGTGTTACTGTATAAACTGAAGCTTTGTACAAAGTGACGACCTATTGTTCATCCTACTCATTCACTCCCTAACTATTCCTAGAAGTAAAGTGACAATTCTAGAAAGAGAGGAGATTTGGCAATTCCAAAAGCTC
>NCKV01001403.1:0-10409 GCA_003675905.2 Leptotrombidium deliense
TTTTCTGTTTTCGTGATTCTTATGCATTCGAAAATAAGAAGTGCACTGCGAAACAAGAGTATTATTATACTTTCAGTTTTCGTCTTTCTTTCTTTCTTTCCTTGTTTATTCAATCGTAAAAATAATCGAAACAAAATACGTGTCTTTCGCTTTGCTTTCACTTCGAATTCGTTGTCAAACATTGTTTTCTGATCTGAATTGCAACTTGAACGCAACTACTGTTCTTTACTCGTTCGTTTGTTGCTTGTGAAAACATTGCCGGTTAAACACGGCAAACAGGTCATTTCACAACTGCAACGCACTGCACACACTTTGCATGCCAGCAGTTCCTCAATTTGGAGACTATTTAATTGAGCGCTTGGTTGCTGCAATAACACACGCTTTACTTTACATTCACAATCATCGTAATGTTCAGTGAGCAAAGTGCGCTAAAATACAATGCAAACTGTTTTTGAAGTGACCGTTACTGTAACTGTAATCAAAAGTGATTTCACACTCGAAATAATCTGTGAGTTCAAAGATTTTTGAGTTGAGTCGTCGTTGGATTTTAGAGAGAAGTCAATATGAAATGCATTTCACCGGTAAATTGCAGCCAAGTTTTAAAAGTGCCAAAATGATCGCATACATGTATTGAGAACAAATTTTTGAGACGTCTCACGCGAAAAATATTAGTTTGTAAACATTACTGCGAATCGAAACGAGGAAGCGCAGCAACGTTCGCAATCTACAAATTCTTTGGGAATGTGACTCGTAATTATCAACGGAGTCGGAAATAACACAGATTCGTACGCATCAGTAGCACATTAAGAATGTGATCTGTCGCGTGAACGCATCCACTTTTCTCCACTCTTTTCTGCATTTGACGAGTGAATGAGAACTCAATTTGGTGTTCGATGTGACATTGCATCGTCAATGTTTTTCTTTTATTCGCGAACAAACATTTAATTTGAAGTTCACGTAATTCGCAACGAAAACAATGCAAACATTGTTTTATTCATTTTTTTTCTTTTAATTCTTCGTGAAAATTAATGAATTTCCTGTTTTATTGAATAACATTGAAACGAAATGCGAATTTCCTGTTCAAGAGTTGCGAGACAAGAAATAGAAGTGAAAAGTGGATGCAATGCATGTTCCGATGCGGTGCCTGACCATCGCTGGCATTTCTTTTGTGCAATCGTTTTCAGGCAATCATTCACTGAATTCATTAAAAGCACTGTTCTTAATGAGGTGTCAGCTTTGAACCTTTAAACGTTATCGTTGCTAATAGCGAAGCACAGCGAAACAAGAAAAAGAGAAACTGTTTAAAGAGAGCAGATATATTTGAGGCTGGTTAATGTCAACCAAAATTTCTTGTGAAGTTTAACTGATAATTAGACGAGAAATTGATACTTAGTTAGTTTGCTTCAATAAATCAATGCATTAAGCAAATGAAAAAGAATACATTTCGCGAAGCATCTGTAAACAATAAGCAATTACTGAACACACAAATTTAAGCGAAATTTAAAACACAAAACACGTCTTGACGATAAATCATTACCGAAAAAGGAGTCGATTTACAATTTTTGTCCATAAAATTCAGTGAAAATAGAAGCGAGTAAAAACTTGTGATAAAACGTACGCATTTCATTATTCGCTGCCGTTTCGGTGTTCAGAACAATGATCTCAAATTGCGCGAATATTTTCGTTTCGAATCGAAAGCATTTTGTTTGTCAAGCATTGCGATTATTAGTTTAAACCGCAGACATCGATTGCAACGATTGCACTTTAAAGGAAAGCGAAAGAAAAAAGCGGCCACAAAAAGTTAATTGATGAGCACCCGAAAGACATTTAAGATATAAATGTAGTATAGAGAACACACTCGTATCACAAGTCGTATTTCAAAGGTGCGCGTTTACCAGGAAATGTGCCGCGAATTCACGTCACACACAAACCGAGTATTTTAATGATCACATTTTTATGTTCAAATTATTTAATGAAATTCAGTGTGCGGCAAAGATAATCGCGCACTTTTTGTGCTTCACTCAAATTTAATTTGGAAACGTAATCAAAAACAGAAGAACATCATTTTTTGCTGCTGTTTAATGTTTGCAAACACAGAGTAATCTATAAAAAGAAGTAATCGCGAACGTTTTTTCTTCTCTTCTTTCTTACATTATCGACGACAGAAACAATGAAGCATTTGTTGTTCGATAAAAAAATCGCAAAAAGCTTTAAAGTTAATAAAAGTTTGATAGAAAAGATTAAATGTGTTACATTCGCTGCTGATATTAGAAGCCGTTCAGAGCGTCACTAATATTTGGCTGGCCTTTCGTTCTAATAAATTACTACCAAATTTTGCTTCTTTTATCGAAACAACACGTCGAAGCTGTTCGAAAACGAGTGTCGATTAAAAAGTGAACTGCCAAACACAGTGAAATTGGAAATCATAATGTTTGTTGCAAGTGAAACACAGTGAACAGTGAACAAAGATTGCTCCATTTATTTAAGCAAAAAATGATCGCAATTTATTTTCAAAATGGCTCATTTCAATGATCGTTACTTTAAAAGCCATATTTTGAACACAAATGATTAACATTTGCTTTAATGCAAAGTAAGTGTTAATTTCGGCAAGAATGGTCGAAGAAAATTGAAAAAAAATTGGAAGATGGATTTCAAGTTTTTCAGGCCGCCAACAGAATGTTGGTTACGATTGTTACTTAAAGCGATGGGCGTTCGAAACGAACATTGAAGGCATTCAGTAATCAGATTTGTGAGCAACGAGGCGCACATTGCTTTTCCATTTCGCAAAAAAATCAACGAATCTTTACACAACAAAGCACATCACTGAAATTGGTCACCAAAAATTGACTGCTTTTCGATGTGTCGAAAGGGAAACAATATTTCAAAGTTATTTTTTTCGAGAGTCGCTTTCGAAAACAGTGATGCGTTGTACGCTTTGGATGCCAGTTTTCTTCGAGAAGTGAAATGATAGCAAACAGAGAAACGAAGAGAACGCAACAGTCAATATAAACGTGTGTCAAGAGACCATTACTTGCGATCGCTTTTTAAACGACACAAGAAATGGAAACGAAATGAACCCTTTGATTGTCGAGGTTGTGTCGTGATGCGAAAAACAGCAGTAAAAGTGGCGCAGAAATACCTGCGACATTTGCAATACGACAGCACATCTTTGCGTTCAGATCGATACTCGTGAATCGGCTTAAGGCTCATTTTGCTGCTAATTTCGAGCACTGGTCATGTCAGTCGAACGCAATGATTGAAGGCTATCCTCAGAAGAGTGTGAACACTGAGAAAGATGGTCATTGAGAAGAGTGTACAACTTGAAAAAAGTGGCAACGAGTTTGGATGTGTGACACTTGTTACGATGCGTTGACGATTCGCCGCAAGTTATTCGCTGTAATTGTACTTTCGCGAATAAACAACAAAAGAGAGTCGCTTTTACACGAAAAGTTAACAGAATTATGATTCTTTGAAGTGTTTCAAAGCTAAAAAAGTGAGTTCGACGCAAACAAAGACTGCTTAATGTGTAAAGGCACGTAAAGTGTAATGCGTTCACTTTTTGTATGCATTCGTCGCCAAAATATGTTCTCAACGAAAATGCTTTATTTAATTATTGGTCGTTCATTTATGTTTGCGAAGTCGTCTTTCGAATGGCGAATATTGGAATGCCACTCTTTGTTGACTGCGAGAACTTTGGAACGTCGTTAACACACTTTACATCGCATTATCGCTCTCAATTAATGAGCAGTCATTTTAATATTTATGCTGACAACGCTTGCATCGAGAACACAGTTCGCGACGTCCGTGTTCACGCTTGCATTCTGCAAAAGTGTTTGCATCCGATCCTCCCTCAGCGTTCACTTCAATATTTCATTATTTCAATGCACTTCTTCGCAGTCAGCCTTGCGATACTTTCCAACAGCGAACGCAGATACCAGTGAAACATTCACTAACAAATCATTTCGTCTTCTTATATCCTCCAACTTTTCGCTTTTTAATTTTCACGTTTTCAAGTGTGAAAACTTTCATAAACAATGCAAACAAGAAACGAAAACATTTTTTTAATTAAAAGTAGTTCAACTGTAACTTGTCACATGCGTTATAGCACGACACTGAAATAGCATTGAACATATTCATGTCCACTGCATTGGCGATTACGCGATGTAAATGTGAAAGCAGAGAGTACACAAGTGAATATGAATGCACCCACGGACAATAATCGCGAGCATTGCACGCAGTGATCGTAGAGACGGCGAACGTTTACAAAAACATAAGTGACACTTACCATTGAACGGCTGCGATATTTGCGTGCAAACGTAACACTGAAGTCCAAAAAGTAATGCGATCACTTGAGGCAAACGATGCATCTTCTGGAACATTATGAATCGATTTCAAGTTTACGTTTTCAACTATTTTTTGCGGCGAAAGAACAGTTTGAGGAGCATAGTTACGCTGTCCTGTGATCTGTTCGTTTAGCGCGAAGCGAGAAATAGGTTTACTTGCGTCCCACACCCGCAACAGTCGAATAAGGAATGGTGTGTGTTGCTTGTTGCGACTGCTGCTCTGCTTTTGGAATCACTTTTTGATGCAAGAGAAGCGAAAACCAGTTTAGCTTGCGAAGAAGGAACTGCGACACGAGAATCCAACTCGCAACGCTCTTCACTTGCGACGCTTGCGTGCACTTTTCACCGTTAATTCGATTGTCCTTTTTTGGTAATTATTCGCAAACTTTTGCTCACAATTAGCACAACATTCATTCGACGCACCGCAGTCAACTCTTTTCCCCACGTTTTGCCTTCGCAAGTTTGCAATGAACAGTCGACTCGTGAAATCATCTCGTCTCTCCTCTCACTGTTTGCCCACTTCAAGTCAGTCTTGCGCTTTTCCAGCGATTCTCGCATTCATTCCAAATTTTCTGCCATTCATTACAACATTTTTACAGCTATTTTCATTGCTCTCACAAACTCGAATTCAACAATTACTCTTTATTCGTGAAGAGGCTTATTTTGTAAATTACAATTTCTTATTCTTTATTTTATTGATTCCGTACAACGTCGTAACAACTTTTCCTCCTTAATTTCTAAATTCTTGCTCTTTATGCATTTGTTATTCAGAATTTTTTGATTACACTTCAAAACTTGATCCTTCATTCCTTTTCAATGAAAACTTATATGCATGTTATTCTTAATCAAAAAAGCAATCAAGTTGCAGAGTAATTTGAAATTATTTTAATTTGAAATTTGAGATTGAACTGAATTTAACGTGTTCCACTTTTTTCAATAGCTTGTAAAATATTTTCACGGTTAATTTTGAAATGAAGAAATAAATTAACTTAAAATATTGTGAAAAAAGAAATATTACGATCGTTTAATTAAATAATTAATAATAAGTTAAGTTCAAAGTGAAATTCTAATATCGCAATGAAATCGAATCGATCCAAGTGCCTCGTTTCGAAAAGTTTTAACGGTGTAATTTCATATCGCTCCCCAATAGAAGAGTGATTCGCGAATTTTGTACAAAAAAGCAAACATTGAATTTGGATAGAAAAGTGGACACGTAATAATGCCGGTTTTGGTCGTTGAAGATGATTCAATGTTTCAACAAGAGTTGACAAATGCTGAAAGCAAGTTAGCAGTTGTTGATTTCACTGCTGCGTGGTAAGTGGACAGAAGCGATAAATAGTTTTGATTACGTAACAAATAATGACTTGATTTCAGGTGTGGTCCTTGTCAAAGAATTGCTCCATTTTTTGAACAATTGAGCAACAAATATTCACGTGGAGCTGTTTTTATGAAAGTGGATGTAGATCGCTGTGCGGATACAGCTGCATCTAATGGAGTCAATGCGATGCCAACATTTATATTTTTTCGAAACAAAGTGAAAGTTGGTCGTTTACAAGGAGCAGATCCTAGAGCATTGGAAAACAAAGTGCAAGAGTTGCTTGGAAGTGCAACTGAAGAAAGTGCTTCAAACACAGGAGTTCCAGGTCAAATAGATTTGTTGAGTCTTATAGCGAAATCTGACTGCGAATGTTTGAATGAGTCGGATGAACATCCACTGTCTCATTGTTTATCTTCGACAAAAAGCCAATATTTAGAGTCTGATTGTGATGAACAACTCATCATAAATTTGGGATTTTCGCAAAGTGTGAAACTTCATTCTATAAAGATTCAGGGACCCATTGAAAACGGTCCAAAGACGATAAAATTTTTCATCAATCAACCAAGAACCATTGGTTTCGATCAAGCAGAGGCAATGGATTGCGTTCAGATGTTGGAACTAACACCGAAAGAATTGGTTGACGGTTCAACAATTCCCCTGCGATACGTGAAGTTTCAAAACGTACAAAACTTACAGGTATTAAAAGTAAAATTGTTTTCATGTTACTAAAAGGTTCTTTGTAGTTATTTGTGAAGGATAATCAAAATGGCACTGAAACTACGCGAATAAATTATATTTGTCTTGTTGGCTCTCCAGTAAGCACAACAAATATGAGTGATTTTAAGAGGATTGCGGGCAAGAAAGGCGAAAGCCATTGATTTTAAACTTTTATAATATTTCTTTTAATGTCAAACTTTCTTTTAAATAAATTTTATTCGGAAACTAAGGAATAACTTAACTCTCTCTCAATTGGTTCTTGATTGTTAAAGTATTTCTAACGCGTTGAATGACTCCAGGTTGCGTGCTACTGTTTTTGTGACTCATTTCAATCCAATTCATTCATCATTTCTAAAAATTCCAGTTAAATAAATTTGAGCGAAGGAAGAGTGCCAATTGTCACTTAAGAGGAGAAGTAAGAATGGTATACAAATCCAACAACGCTGGTTGCAAACCACACAGTGACCATCCACCAGGTCATAAAACCAAGAACTCCTCTGAAAAGAATTGGATTGAAAATTGCTTTTAGTGACTGCAAGTTAAAGTCACTGCTGGTAATTGTTGGCACAAAAGGTTCACTTTGTTCGCCAGTGATAAATGTTATCCAAGAATATTCTCCTAAAGTTTTCATTAAAAGTGTACTAAAGAGACACATTAACACTGGTCCCACATATTGTAATGATACCACACAAAGATAATAAAAAACTTGTGCAATCTGCAAAACAAAAAGCACATCAGGGCAGAGAACATAAACACAGCCAGAATACCATTTTTTGAAGTTCAACATTCTTAATGCGTCCAACTTCTTTTTTAAGACGCAATAGTTTTCGTGGAGCTAGATTGAGGTACGCTTGAAGATATTTTCTTATCAACAGCAGTCGCAGAAAAACGATTAATAATATGATTATGATTCTCAACGTGTCAAAATTGGCAGGATTTACTCTGCAATTTAAATGTTTCGGTTAGTTATACAACATAGTTAGTCACTGTGCGTTTAACTAACAGAATTCCTCTCTGTCCCCAAGTGCGTTCAGTTAAGTAGTTTCTAGCGAAAGGTTTCACCCAAAAAAGAGTGATAAACATTGGAGATACAAAAGCTATATGCAATAAAATTCTATGAAACAATTAATTTTGAATTCCACTTTCAGTGTTCTTACTGTATCTTTAAATTCCCTGAGTGGTACATTAACGAATCTTTATGCATTTGAGCGTATCTTAAGCCAGGAAATGTGAAAAAACCTCCTATTAAACCACACCAAACTGCTAACCAAAATTTGAATATTAATTTCGATGCTGGACCAGTGGCAGTCTCTGCCATTCCATGAGATTCAAGCATTTTATAGGCACTTTCGTTAAAACTAGAATATGCATTGTTCAGGCCAAATTCAAGATAATTTTCGTCTGTGATCAAAACTATCATTGAAACGAGGAAGAACATGCACGCTGACATAATGCACATCGATCTTTCACCCATTGCTTCATCGCCTCCACGAAAGTACAATGCCGTCAGTGAGAGCATCAGTTTTCTGTTAAAATTAATATTGATTATGTTGCATTGTGTGAAGTTGTGCCCTTACCCACAGAATGCAATTACGAGTGAACACCAGATGATACTTAAATTAAACTCGCGGTTGTTCGGCACAAAATAAACGTAAACTTCGGAACTCACGTACACAAAAAATGCACAGAAGGCAAAATCTAAAAGCCATTGAAATTCCGAATAATATTGAAGTTGTAAAAGGTCAATTATTTTAATCTTCTCCGCTTCCAATGCGATATCAGCGTTTTTTGGCACTAAAAAACTATTATCCTCCTTCGTCGCATCTCTTCGTTTTCTGTGGCCACCGTTTTTGTGTTGCTTAGGAGATTGTATTCCAGCAGACAAACGAAGTTGTTCGTTGTTGGGATGTAAATATCTAATTAAACTCGAAAGAATCCATCGCGCTATTGAGTATTTTAACGACAGTTTATTGAGAACACTCAAAGTTATCAATGTAATTACTAATTGCACTCCAAGTACACTCTAAAAACAAATAATTTAGTAAAATAAAACAATGCTGTGGCCTACCATTCTTCGTCGGCGATAAAAGTTTTCATTGAAAGTCAGTACACATGCAAACCCTGCAAACGCACTCTACGCATAAGCTATGTATCGGGGATGACGCAAACATTGCAACCACCACTCGAACATTTTTAATCGTCTTAATTTCGATAAGTATGAATAATTTCATATTATTTGATTATTACTTGCAGTTGTGTAGCTTTTTATGAATCCCAATGAAAATTTTGCCATATAAGAATCTGCAGTGGTGCCTAAGTTTATTGTTTCAGTGTTCCATTAAAGATCCCTGAATTAACCGCAAAATACTCAAAGTATTAATTATTCTTAAAACGTCGGCTATTTTAAAGTTATTTTTCCTCCGCTTCGACTCCGACACTCTACCTCCAACTCCGCTCCGCGGATGTCCGCACAGCATCTCCAATAACATACACTGTACTATAAGAAGTGTGCCATCAAATGAATAATCTTTAGACCTGAATCATAACAATTAAGTGTTTATTTCAACACAACATAGTAAAGATAAATTTTACATAATTTTATCAAGTTTTTATGACCGAATTTTTGTTTACAAGCAAAATTGTTTCGTTGCAGTGACACAAAAATCAATTAAATAGCTGAATAGCAATTAAATTATTTATACGTTCATTTAGGATATGATTCGATTTAAAAACTGTTGCATTAGTGTTGATATTCATATACAATTAACTTGAATGAATTTGGTTCAAAAGAGGTAACTGTACTTGAGATTCTAAATTAATCTTGATTAGCAGTATCGTAGTGTATTATCGCCAGTGTTTCATATTTCTCTTAATTCTTCTGTGAATGTGAAACAAACATTAGAAAGTAGCAATTTCGTACTGTTCATACCTATACTTTTCATTTGCTGGAATTGTAATTTCATCAGCAGAGTGACGCGAAATTTTGTTTATTTCAGGAATACTGCTGTAAATATGATAATACGCACCTTCCGAACCTGAGAAATAGAAATAAACAACAATATTAAGGACAAACTGTTACCAATCAAAATGATTGGTTACCGGAAGTGCCTGAGTAAACATCGCAAGTTGTTAGTCTACAGTGAATTGGAAGTTTACGCATCGCGCTGTTTAAATATCCACCGGTTACAATCTGCAGGTTTGGTTTACCATTCTTGTCATTCTCAAAGTTCTCTTTCGATAAACAATCACTTTTTGCTTTTCTTTTTTCAAATTTGGAAACCTTAGCACTTAAACCACAATAATAAGGGTCATCTAAAAATGAAAACAATGAGAATAGCCGTTATTCATAGCGAATCTTACTGTTTTTCATGTACATTTTCTTTAACTTCATCTTTTCTAAGTCTTGCTTTGATAATTTCAAAACTTTTTTGCCCAAGTTTTTGTTTCCATTATCCTCAATTGCAACTGTGGCACTCACTTGCTTTTCATCGTCAACTACTTTTACTTGTGTTTCTTTCTTCTCATCATTTGTAGTGGAAGCATTTTTTTGATCGCCAGTTTGTGCGACCTTCGAAGCCTCTGCAAGCTTTTGTGCACAAAAAATTGAAACAAATTTCGGTATCTTTTGTACGATGGGTGGAATTTTACATTTTACAAGTTCTAAGGCGACGACATTAATAACCATAATCCAAGAGGGAATCTGCAGAAGATCTTCGCAACATTTACCGAATGCGACGCAAGTAATGCATTGCGTTTCGAGGTTCTTTCTGTCAGGATAAGCGCCTTTCAATTCGTGTGCGATGTTTGAATGAAACTTTTTCATGTCAAACAGAATGCTCGCTTTTTCGAACTCCAGTTTTCCTTTTGCATCTTCAATGTCACTGCCTAACGAATTGCAATACTTTTTTGCGTTTAATGGTTTCACGAAAACATCACTTTTCGAAAGGCGTTTGATTAAAATGTTTCCACACTCATCCATTTTCATTTTAATTCCCTGCGAAAATACGAATGAATATAGTACAGTGCATAGC
>NCKV01001404.1:0-10408 GCA_003675905.2 Leptotrombidium deliense
GAAACAGACAATCCGACGGAAATTCTACGTTAAATTTGAATTTTATAGTCTCGATTTTAACTTTCTTTTTTAGTGTCGAACTTACTCATTTATTTTCTTGTTGTATTCCTCTTGTGTATGTTGCAAAGGTAGACAAGAACTTATGTCATCCTGTAAATAAATTATTTATTTACTCCTCATTATTTATGAATTATTTATTCATACTCTTTGCCAGAGAAGACCAACGAGGAAAATAAAATGAGAAATTAATGCGAAAAATCGTGGTGTCACAAAATGTGTGCCTTTCATGATTGAATCACATACATTTGTTGTGAAAGTTTCTTTCGCTTTGGAAACGACAACAAACAAACATTTTTTGCGATCGTTTTTGAAGTCAGTTTGCGATTTAAAAGACGGCGTCTGCTTTGATTTGAAACGCGCGTAGTTTGCAAAAGTTCCCAAAGAATGCCGGTCAATAGACGTCTGCAGACTGCTTCAAATGATTCAAGTCTCGAAAAGAGTTCCACTGCGAATTCGCGCAAGAAATGTTCGACGAAAACGAATCGAAAACGATTCTCTGCTTTCTGGAATTATCTTTCAAAGGACTTTTCTCTGCGAAGTCTTATTTTAGATCCGAATTATTCTTACGTTACTGCAATTGCACTGATTTTGGTTGAAATTATTGTCAATTATGCAATCATTGAGAAAGTGAAGTGTAAGAAATTAATACAAACGTTAATTTAAGCACTAATGAGTTGTTAAACAGACACAGAAATTGATTGGACAACGTATATGCAACAAGTGCAATGCTTTTTAAACGGCACTTTAAATTACTCGCAAATCGCAGGTGACACTGGCCCAATTGTTTATCCCGCTGGACATCTTTATGTTTACACTCTTCTTTACTATATCACTGACTTTGGAAGTAATTTGAAACGAGCTCAATACATATTTGCATCACTTTACGTTATTAATTTAATGGTTGTTTTCAAAATTTACGTTAAATCGAAAAAAGTAGGTATACGTAAACGTAAGGTATTTTTGTGATGTCTAAAAAATAATGATTGTCATTTTGCATTTTGATGATGTCCCAAGTGTCTTGATATATTGTGTATTATATTCACTCAACTATTATGAAACATGCACGCTTATTTCCCAAATGCTTTAACTTTTGATATTCATACCTGTTAACATGTTATTGTTTCAAATTAATCCATTGACTTGTAATGCAAGCAAATCAAGTTCTATTATTACTTTTTTGTTTTTGTTGCAGTTGTGAAAGTTGAAATATTGCTTTAAATCTCTTCAAAGCTTTAAAAATTGATGTTCAAAAATTGAAAAATGAATTATTGTGATCTATTATACTTTGAATTCACAAAAATTACACTTTTAGGTTCCTCCGTTCGCATTGGTTTTCATGTGTTGCACATCGTATCGTATTCATTCCATTTACGTTTTACGAATGTTCAACGACCCAATTGCCATGTTTTTACTATATTTATCCATTAACTTTTTTATTCATCGCAAGTGGACTGTTGGTTGCATATTTTTCAGGTAAGCAGAACTCAGCGACACGTGATATGCCAGATTTTCATTGCTATCAAATGTCGCATCGGACAAGATTGCATTTCTTAGAGTTATCTCGTAACATAATCTTTGATGGTAAATTAGTTGTTAAAAGAAATACTGAGAATGTTGCAACTCCGATAATCTTAATTATGGTAATGTTAATGATGTGATGCAAGCGAACGATGATGAAATGATGACGAAAATTTGATACATATAATATTTTATTAATATACATTAATATTTTCATTTCAGTGCTGCTGCGTCAATCAAGATGAATATCTTACTTTTCTCCCCCGGATTGCTTCTTCTGTTAATCGAAAACACTGGTTTTTTGCAAACAGCAAAGCATCTTTCAATTTGCGCATTGACGCAGGTAATATTCCTTTTTTCATCTCACTTCGCGAACAATCAGCGATCGCAAACTTAAACCTATACTTTCATTGCAATAATGTATCTGTTGCAGTGAAACTTTACACCGTAACCTGTCAACACTTAATTCATGTCATACATAGAATTCAAACTGCTTACAACACTTTTTGTTTTTCAAAGCTCTCGTTGAACTTTTTTCTCTTGAGTATCTAAGTTGTGTATCTATTTTCTTGTTCAATATTTCAAAATGTTTATTGCTTTATTGTTGCTGTTGTACACAATTTGCATTTTTGATGAACTGAATTGATAAACATGTCACGGTTACAATTATTACGCAGAGTTATGAATTAATTTTGTAAGCGTGTAATGTAGCATAATTTACTGCGTTTGTCTCTTTCACTGAAAGAGTAATCTGTCAACTTATCTATCCTGTTAACGTTGGCGTGTAATGCAACATTGACATCTCTTCAATTGCTGTTTACGTTTTTTGTTATTGTAAACAAGCAAGTATGAGATATATATTTTTTTATTTAATGAATATCAATCGAAAGTGAATTATTGCTTTTGCTTTTTGGCGTAAGTTGAAAAGTAAAAGCTGATGAACACTTGTAAATTATAAATACTGAAATTTGTCGACGGTCAGTATCGAAAAAGGTCAACAATAAAAACAGAAAGTTTTAGCGAATCATGACTACGGTCATATTTACGCAACCAAGTTAAGTTGAAGAATTCGGTTGCTAGATGCAATTCTGAGAACACTGAAACATCATTTCGACACAATTGAAAGAAGTGTTGTTGTAACTGAATAACCACATCACGCTTCGAATTGAAAAATTAAATTTTGCGATTGTTAAAGTGTGAACGAAGTGATGCTATATCGCACTCTGTTACTTTATTCCATTGTGTTTGCAGCGCAAGCATAAATTGATGCGTTACGCCTCTCGAGTTTCAATTTAGTTTACTTGAATCAACTTAGAAATTTAAATAAATTTTTACCTATTTCTTGCGATGGTGGGTAGCTTTTTTTTCAAAAACATTTGTAAGATGTGATCAAAATTGTTCATTTTGTTGCATTCGCACAGTTTGTCAATAAAGATACGACACGCAAAGATTACACGAATTGAATAACAGAAGCTTTATCTTTGATTCTGTTTACACTTTAATTACACCTCAGTGAATACTGTTCAATTATTCGAATTGCAATAAGTAAATAAGGGTTTTTGTACGTTCTTTTGATTTCCTAAATTTCCGAATTAATGATCAAGAAGAAACTCATTATGCGATAGTCAGTGTGAGTGAGAAAGTTGCTGTGATGAAAGTAAAGCCTTGATAAGAACGAAAAAAGTATGCTTCGATAAAATATGGCGAAAATGCGCACCTATTTCATCCGCAAAATGCAGTCTAATGCACGACATTAGTTTTAAATTTTTCGCGATAAACTCTTGTTTGTTAAACCGAAAGTGAACCGAATTCGTGTTCGCGAAAAGCTCATCTCTAATTGAGTTAACTAATTAAACTTTGATTAAATGCTTTCGAAATAAAAAATGCAATTTTATTGCCTAAATTAGAATGTGATTAATGACACTAAATTGCATTTTCGCTTAGTTTTGCATCGATTTTTGCTTTCGTTTACAACTCAGCTTTCAAAATGATTCCAAATTGCGTCGCTCATTGTAAACACCACGAAATTACTTTTTTATTGCTTTCCTTTCAACACTTCACTATTTGCATACACGCTCTTTACACTTCCATCGTATACTATAAATACATATATACATACATATACTGTACGGTCACAAATACGATGTTTTTAATTTTTTATTTTTCATTGCCACTCGCGGTAGTTTTCTGTAGGCAATCAAGTTTTTTAAACTGCAGAACGCTACATGATGAATTTCTCTCCTGCATCACAAATAACGATATTCTCAAATATTTGTCACACTTTTTCTATATGTTTACTTTGTGACATTAATGACACTTTGTCATACAATGATTTGAATAAACAGCGAATAGTTTAATTATAAATTGCGATGAAGTTTAATGAAATGCAAACTTTTCCTAATTGGCAAAGTGTCCTTTTTAAAACCCCATGTGACGCAGAAAAGATATGTGACCATATTATGACGTATATGATTGTGTAGGAACAGTATTTCGTTTATTACTGTTTATGAAAGCTTATTTAGTAAATTACGATATGATATAATCATAAGCTTGTGTTATGACGTGAATTAATATTCGGAAACGTAGTGTTTGTTGCAATAGAAGAAATAAATGAAAATATTTTTACAAGTTGTACAAGCATATATAAATGAACTTTGATTTTAGCTTTAGTTAGATTATGCTTGAAAATAATTCTATATTTAATAAGTTACAGAATTGCAGCCCGCAATGGAGCACTAAAATTAATTTACTCTAATTTTTGATTAAATTCACATTAAAAGTTGAACATCGAGATTGGTTTACTATTCGAGTAATAATTGAATAGAGAAGATACTTCTATCCTATTAATGAAAATTCAATTAAACTTATGTTTTATGTATAAATGCTGACTTTTACAGTTGATAATCGGATTACCGTTCTTGTCAACGTTTCCCGTTGAATACATCGCTCGATCGTTTAATTTTGGAAGAATATTTTTGTTTCAATGGACAGTTAATTGGAGATTTATTCCGGAAGAAATATTTGTCAATCGTTACTTCCACGCATTTCTATTGTTGTGCCACATTTTAGTGCTGCTGTTGTTCTTTGGCAAAAGGTTAGTACAAGCAAACTGTTAAAACGTATTCTAATGATGGTGAACAAGAAGGTATGTTAAAACATTGACGCAGAAACAAACAGTGAAGTCGGAAATTGGTGATAAATCAATGGAAAGCACAGAGTGTATCCTTTTCAATATTTTCAAATCTGTTCTCGCGTGTGACGCGTGAAAATAACGAAACTTATTTTTTAGCTGTTTCCTTAATGAACGAAACAAAATTAGGTTTATTATCAACCTTATTTGTGAGCAATTTAATTGGAATAACGTTCTCGCGTTCTCTGCACTACCAATTTTACTGCTGGTACTTTCATTCACTTCCATTCCTCCTGTGGCGCTGTTCGTACGCTTCAATCACGAAGTAAGTTATTGCCATTTCGGTGTATTGATAAAAACTTTGCTCTCATCGAAATTAGGTTGTGTATTCTAGGAATGATCGAACTCTGCTGGAACACATATCCATCGACAGTTTGGAGCAGCATTTCTTTACATTTGATGCATTTTCTAATTCTTGTTCCGCTTTTTACAGAAAAGCTCACTTCTAAAGCAGCAATTAAGTTGCAATAGAAATGAGATTTTCGGTTTTCATTTCCTTGTTAACCCAAATATGATTGTTAATTGAATAAAATTAAGTGACTGCCAAGAAAACAATGCTTTGCTTTCAGTTATAAAAAGAGTAAAATGAACTGAACTGAACTGAACTGAACTGAACTGAACTGAACATCGAACAGAGAACAAATTCGAAGTCGAGTTGTGTTTGCAACAAGTGTCTCTCGGTGAGACGCAAATTCGATTTACGTACACACAACTGTTTACTGCGATCTCAATTCAATTGCGTAGTCGCAATCTTTCGTTGCCAGATTAATAATTAAGTTTCCATTCAATTCTTTTCCATTTTTCTTAGTGAATAGTGAATTGTGCAGCAAACACAAAATGCTTCTTCCGATCAAATCTCGCGTAACTGTTTACCGCGACTGTTTTTGTTTCAGTGAACCTCGATCAGTGAACTGCACTGTCTTTTCAGTGTGCAACGTGAACATACAGATGATAAAGAGCACACAATCGCGAACTGAACTCTCTGTCAATCGAATCGCCGTTTTCTTAACATCGAGTTCAATAGTAATGATTGCACAAAATGTTTACATCGCAAAAAGTGTAGGAGTATGTACATTTCCGATTGCGTGAACTGCGCTCAATTGTTTTTGTTCAGATATACAGCATTTTAAACAAAATACAAACACAACAGAAATGTTGCAAATCAAGAAAACTGGAAATTTGTGAAATCGGAAACGATGTGCAAAAATAAGATTGATATATGTTTCGCAGAAGCGTTGCAAGAAAAGTGTCAAAAAAAGATAAAAGGAAAATGAACTGTAAACGCATTGAAGACAAACAGTGTCGCAATAACAAAATTCACTTTCGATTCTGTCCATTAATAGTCTTATAGTCTGCAAGTGAATACACCATTTATTTCGTTCACGGTTTTGTTTTCGTGATCGATTTTTGGTTTTTCGCACTTTTATTGAAAAAACAAATTTTCACTGCAAATATTTTACGTGTACAAACAAACAGCGAAAACGAGTGATTTATTCGCAATTTTTAGTATATTGAAGAAAGAATTACAAATTGCGTGAACAGTCTCATGTTTCGCGGCTTTCCAATGCAATCATTGTTTTCTCTGTTGCAACTGTTGCAAAAAGTTATTCCGGTACTTTTTGATTACGAAACTGATTACAGACAAGCTATTGGCAAACCTGCGGCCGTTACACTAACTGAACAAAATGAATGAAATTCGCAGTTTTGATAATGAAGAGTAGACGATTTGCGATGGATTTATAATTTAATGTAACTTTACGTGTGCACTGATTCCGAAATAACTACTTTCGTCGCCTAAATATAAACAGTGCACACAAATGGACATTAATTTTTGCGAAATTGTACACCAAAAACACATTAAACTGCGTCAATGGACATTGTTGATAATAAATTGTTTGTTGTGAAATAGATTATTATTTTCGAGTCGAAATACTCATATTTCTGACTTTTTTAAAGTTACGCGAATTGATTAAAAATCACTAAAGCATTTGAAGTGCAATCGGATACGTAAAATTTGCTTTTAAAATTGGAAACAAAGTGACGAATGTTGTGCAGCTTGAAAAGTAAACTAGAAACTCGATGCCAGCAAAATAACTCTTGATTGATTGTATTGAACAACTAAAGTACGGTTGAACACTTGTTGAAAAGTGTCACAAGACATTCAAGCGAGAAAAGGTTTATCTTCGATTTCGATGTTTCGCAAGCATTACTTGAAATTAGTGAGTGATCGTCAATATCATATTCGCATCTTTCGTTCAACGAACGAATGTATTCGCTTCGAATGCCGAACGAAACATTTGCGACTCTCGTCTCACTCCACCCTCGACACACGATGCACGCCTCCGTTTACAGAGTGTATAAAACCAATGTTTGACCCGAACTTATATCACTCCCAGATACTTTACATTCCAAACAATTGTTTTTGTTTTCATTCCAAACATACATCTCGTGAAAATTTGTCGCTATTTGAAATTAATTGTCGAATAAACTCGAATATGTATAATTTAAGCAAACTTGTGTTTCAACTTGTTCTCGGATTGTTCTTAATGAACATCGCTGTTTCAATGGTCACCGCTTGGCAGTCGCAGGCCAAAGGAAACGACTTGAGTACTGCCGACAAATGGTCCTCGTCTCAGGTATGTCACTTTGTGCAGCGATCGATATTCCCTGTTGGCTGCGCAATTGTTTTCTTAACTTAATGAGTACTTGAATAATTATCGCTCAAGTTTCACTTCACAACACAAACAACATTGAAATAGAATGTAGTTAACTAAATTAGTTTCATGTAATTCAATAAACAGCTTTTTGGACCACAAACTTTGAGAAATTGTTCGAACGAGAATTGTACTAATTGTTTCTCATTGTTTGCTTACGTCTTGTACTTATTGTGTTTGCATTTAAGTGACCACTCTTTAAAGAGCCGTAATGAGTCTTTACAATTTTTTCAAGTGGTCACTTCTTTCTAGTGATCACTTCGTTGCTCACCGCTGTTTTCTTTTTCATCGCTTTTATTGCTAAACAAACGAAGCAAATCTTATTTACAACATAAGAAATGCTGTGAATTGTTCTCAATTGCAATTTAGATGAAATGCTTTCACTTTTCTATTTGTTTTCAAAATAATCACATTCATATTGCCTTTGTGAACCGAAAACAAAGTTTGCAACTTGCAAATCTTCGTTGCATTGTTTCATAAAAAAGTTTACTGAAAGTTGACTTTGCGATTGACACTATAATTGTTGTGAACTTTGAGTGTTTTTTTTAAATTGCAACAAAAGAGGATTTTATATTTGAAAATTTAAAATCCGTCACTTTTACACAAATTTTTGTGAAATTAATGAAAATACGATTAATAAAATTGTTTACGAAAACAAAGATTTTGAAAAATCTTTCAGTTGAATGAATTGTGGATTAAATGAATCAAGTCGTTTGATTAACATTTTCATTGAAAATAATCATAGTTTGAAAACAAAATTCTCAATTTGTTTACCGCAATTATGAAACATTAGTCATACTACATTTTCGTGTGTCGATTAAGGTTCCAATTGCAAAAGCTATACACATGTCTTTTGAAATAATCGATCACATTGCGGAATATAGTATATCGTTGAAATAATATTAAGTGGAATTTTTCACACTACTTAACTTTACTTGCAATAACAGTTGAATAAGCACATTTATTTTCAATTTCTCATATTTTTCTCAAAAAAACAAAATTTTTGTCGCATGAATCAACTTACCACAAACAAACAGAATTTATAATTTTGCTAAATTAAATGAAAGCAAAATTCGCAAATTTAATATATCAAAAAAATTTAAAATATTACTAATTGAACATTTGTTTATGTAC
This sequence comes from Leptotrombidium deliense, assembly GCA_003675905.2. Lineage (NCBI taxonomy): Eukaryota > Metazoa > Arthropoda > Arachnida > Trombidiformes > Trombiculidae > Leptotrombidium > Leptotrombidium deliense. Next base: position 8,617 of record NCKV01001404.1, read on the forward strand.
AAACTTTCATAAAATAATAATTAATTTTTTCCTGCGTAATTGTGTTCACATTTACTTTTCACGTTAAATATTTAAAGCAAAGTAGGTTGAAGATGAAGAAAACGATGTTTACACCGAAAATAGAAAAATAATTGAATTTTATATTCTATTAAACATGAAATAAACTGTACAAAGTAAGTGTGACACGTAATTGCTTTCGTTGAAACATGATCACATTAATTTTCAACAAGGTGTTATTTGAGTGGGCGAAACTTTTCAAAAACAGTATTTAACACTCATTTGCATGAGCAGTGAAAAACATACTATTTTGCATAATTCGCCGTTTCATCGTTTTTGCAAATTACAAAGCGAGTGTTTTTCACTCACATAATGACTCATATTACATCAACGTAATTAGATGTACAGGTATTCTCTTACACGTACATGTATTTAGAGTAGGACACAAAGAAAAAGCGTTGCATAATTCAAGAGCAGATAAAAATTGTGGTTTTCTTATTTCTTTCTTGGCGCCGTCAAACTCAAGTCGTTTGATTAACATTTTCATTTTGTATACTTCAGATTTCAGAAAAGCAAAGCAAAATATAATAATATTTTCATGTGAATCTAAAAACAAAATTTTGATTCGTGTTAATAAACTACTTAAATTCTAAGAAATCAAATTTTTAATGATAATTTTGTTCGATTAGTTCAAATTGAGATTTCAATGGGAAAGTTTTGTTTGATTGAATTACGATCAACATGAGCAACTCATGTTATCGTTCACTTTGTAACAGTATCAATGTTGTCAAAAATCACGGAAATATTGTTTGAAAGCTTTGCACTGTTTATCTGAACGTGAAGTGTTTGAAAGAGAAAACACAAAAGTTTACTTTCATTTTCTAGTGATTAAAAAAAGCATTAAAACCTTCTTTCATCTTTGTATGATTTAAAAGCGTGTCGATTACATCGATATTGACAATATTATTAAACACATTTATTCTTCGTTGATTTCAGATTAATACTTGTTTGAACACTGTTGGAAATAATATTTGAAAACTTATACGTTTTAGACGATTGTTTTATTTGTACAGAAGTGATAAGAATGAACACTTTTCAATCATCTTCAGTTACGATTGACACGACAAATTGAGAGGATTTCTGTTTGTGAACTTTCGTTAATTACAAAGACTGTATTTTATTTCTTCACTTTTGATACTTAACTTACGATTGCATTTTTACGATCACCTGTTCCGTCTAGGCAGATATAAACTCGTCATGATAACTCAATATGTAAGTTATCGAGTATACAAAGACAAGCAACAAGTAGTAGAACATTGAATTATAATTGCATAAGTGATACACAAAAACTATTGATTTGATAAATTCGGATAAATCACAAGTAGAACATCATGTTTTCCTTCAGATTACTGCCATTGTTGATTAACATAAGCATTTAGACATCTTTAGCTCGAACTGATATGTTAGAACATACTTCCAAAAATAACATACTTCCGAATTATCTTTAAAATGATTGTTATTGTTTTGGGACAATGAACAACGAGTGCAAAGTGTCCGAAAGTTTCTATTTTAGTCGCATTCGTATTTACAGTTCACCTCATGCCAAAATCCATGTTCATTCGTCCATTTTGTGATAAGTGATAGGCGACAATTGTGGTATCCTGCTGGACCCGATTCTTTATTGACTTTCAACTAAGTTTGACTTTATCATCAAAGTATTCATGTTAACCAAAAAAACTTCGTTGAAGTAAATAATAAAGTCGTGTAATAAAGTCAAAGTTGAAGTGCAGTTAAT
>NCKV01001405.1:0-10407 GCA_003675905.2 Leptotrombidium deliense
CAAATGTCGCTTCAAAAGTAAACATTAAAGTTGAACACTTTTTTATCAGCGCCTTAATATTTCCTTTTCACGAATATTCTGCAGCAAGCTTAAATTACAAACCTTTAAGCATTATAAGCAAATATATTCGAATTTGCAAACTTTGAATTGCTGCTTTCAACAAAAGATGCGTGAATTGAATTGTTTCTTGTAAAACGAAATGTTTAATGAATTCATTTGTGTTGCATTTTAATAAAATGCAAATCTGAGTTCCATTTTCAATGATTAAGATTGAATTACAAAAGTTTACTGTTAAAATTTTAAAGCAATATCAAATTAAAGAGAAAAAAGAGGAAAAGTTTACAAAGTTCGACCGAAGTTCATCCAATTTTTGGAATTACTATTTGAGTTTGTTTTTTACGTTCTACTTTCTCAAGCATTTCTTATTCCTTTGGAAATACAGCATTCGTATTGTTTGCTTTCGTTTCCCGAAGCATTTTAATTACATTCAACAATAACAGCGATCGTTTCGGTCTTTCTTGTGCACCGAAAACAAAGCGCTCGAAAAACAGTGCAAACGCAGTCGTTTTCAGTGTAATGTAAATGAAAGACAAAACTTGTGATCTTTTCATTCTTCTCATTAATGTTTCAAATGAGAATCAGTTAATTTCGCTTCTTTTTCATTTGTGAAATCAGCGCTTTTTTGCTATAATTGTGGTCATTAAAAAAAGTCGTTGCAAATAGTTGCTTCGTTAGAGATTATGTTGCAGTTCAATTCATTCTGAAATCGAATTGCAAATTTCTTATTCTTCGCTGCAATACACTTTCTTAATTTCAATTTGCGTGCAATGATATCTAAGAAATGAAATATTTCTTGTTCACGTAACAAGACCGGAGATGTAATTTGCTTTTAGTCTACTTCGCTTTATAGGCAAAATTCATCTTAAAAGTTAATTTTGAAAAGTGTTATCGGTTTTCACGAATGGATGCATTTCTGAGACAGACACTCATTTAATAGTGAACAATGCAATGCGACACAATTATGAGTGCTAAAAAAGGAGAAAAGTGTGCGAGAGCCTCTTGTCGTATAGAAGAGGTTTTCTGAGAAAAGTTGAGAAAAATTTTTGCCTTTTTGAAAGAAAGAGAAAAAGTGGAAAAAGTGTTGCATTCGGAAAAGAAAAACGACGTTCGACGAATGAATTGAGCGAGCTTTGCATTCCGGCACGGAAACGCATTGTTATTAATTTGAATTCACAGAATGTTTTCAATCTTTTTTGTAAAAAAGCAAAAAAAGAATTGCAAAATATTTATTACTTCACTTTAAATATTCTCGAAACTTGATGTCTTCACTGCGAACGAACCAAAAGAAGTGCAGTTCGCGTTTGGAATACGAAAGTCCGCAACGCAACGAATGCCAAGCAATGCGAAATTTCTGCAATTTTGTTTATGTATTCATCAACATTCTAATAGAAACGACAAAAATTACTTTTTGAATTCCTTTCTTGAATTTTAAAACGAAAAAAGTTTGTGCGCGTAAAAATAAAATCATCTTTGAAAAAGTGAGGATTTTTTCATCATTAAAACCTTTGTTATACAAACATCGCTCGTTAACCATTTTTCAAGAGTTTTCTACGTTTTTCAGGCTTCACAAAGAGAATCATCTAGTTCTATGTTCTATATTCGCTCTCGCAATTCTTTCGCTGTAATAGACTACGAATTCTCTGTAATTTTCCATTCCATTCTATTCTATACACTCGTCTGTTGTACAACAAAATTCTACTTCTCCCATTCTTGCATACCTGCATTCTGCATTTCTCATTTTACTCTTCATTTCTGAATTCTTTATTTTGTGCATCAACAATGTTGATAAATGAATGCTTTGCGGTTTGCAATTGAGACAAATTAAACTTTTCGTTGTTGCGGTTAAACTGAGTAAATTACAAATTGCAGACTTACTGTAAATTAACTGTTAAATTGCAACATTTGTTTAAATATAGCTAACTAACTGTAGCATCGAAAGCGATTCACTTCCCCGTTCGTTGCCCGATATCAGTTGATGTGCTATATTCATTGAACTCTAATTCCTATCATTACAGCTTTTAGGAAATGTTGACAAATTGCATTGCTTTGGGAAAACATCGAAGTAGAGCAGAATTAAGGTAACATGTCGCAAAGACATTCGAAAGAAGACGTTTGCGATGCGATCACAAATAGACAAACAAACAAACAAACTAGCAAAACAGAAACTGATGAAATCTAATTTAGAGCGCGTCTTAAATGAAAAAGTATTAATAAACAAAAATTCAATTAAATGTGAGTGCTTGAATAACGCTGCTCAAGGCGAAACGAAAACAATTTCACTTTTTATGTGTAACAGTGAAATAAAATAATCTTGTGAAGAGTTTCGTTTTTGGACTAACTTTTGCATTTCAAAATCAGTTTATGAATATATTCAATGAGAAAAAGCAAAGCAAAAATATTTAAAGTTTTCAATTTTGCGAGAAAAACTCATTATTTTTGTTGTGCTTCAAATATTATTTAAATAACTTTTTTAATGCGCGAAATATGTGATATTTGAACATAGTTGGCCGAGCACCATTTTTATCTCCTTTTTCGCATGAAAATAATTGCTTAAACGGTAATTTAATGTGAAACGCGTTTAAAAGAAGATGCACAACAAATGGCTATGTTACAATGAAAAAAGAGGCGCACAAAATCGCCGACGTAAGAAAGAAGCGATTTTGCGTAAGAAAAGGCAATGAAAACAAAATATAAATAATAAATTGTGAAATTATGTGTTGTGAACGCAAAATGCGAAAATTGGTAAAAATATGCGAGTCAATAGTTAGATGAAAAAGCTTTTCTGCTTACGGTTAATAATCATCTTAAACGTTGTTGAGTTTGGAGAAGTTGCAGCGATTTGCGATAAAACAGATTTGATTCGATCTGCTTCAACTGTGCAACAACTTTCTGGCAATCTGAACATTTCAAAATTGTAAATTATTAAAATTGTATAAAAACATTCCGTGAAAACGAAGAGCAAAGCACTTATAATAGTGAAAAGCAGCGAGCAGTGAGCGGTGAACACAAATTTGCTGTTGTTGGTGAAAGTCATCGAAAAGCAGTTTCTGACTGCGTTCGAGATTTACTTTCGATGATCAAAAAATCGCAGTATTCGCGAGAGCTTTGTTGTCCAGATTATTATGTTTCCAACATTTATGAACGTTGCTGTAGTATTTGTAACTCAAAAAATGCGACCGAAAGCAAAAGTGTATGGAAAAGTAGCGAAGAAAGGCGAAAATCTGCAACTTCGATTAATTGACTAATTAAACGTAAAAGTTGAAAGGATGCGTTTGATAATTATTGCGAGCGTCGCTTGTTTCTCAAATAAAAGATTACTTGTTTAATGGCAAGCATCCATCAAAGCGCGTAAGTTTGAGTCGTGATCTGAGAACTGTGATGGGAACGGAATGTTTGCATTGATTCCGCTAACAGCGTTTTGCAGACAAACTTTAACGGAAAAGAAGATTCGCGTAACGTCCGCTATCAAATGTAAATTAGATTTGTTGTGCATAAAAGTGAAGATTGATACTCGTGTTCGCAAAAAGCAAAACATAATCCTTCGTATTTCTGGACACTTACCATAAATAATTTCGATTCTCGTAAATAAAGTTTTCGCTTCGCTTCCGAAAATTGAGATATAAATTAAACTGCAAACAGTCCGCTCGTTAAATTCACGTAATTTAATTCAATTTTCGTGTCGCATTTTTGGGTAAACTTTCTCGTTGCGCAAAATGTGCTTTTAGGCAAACATTGAATTTTATTATTTTTTGGTTCGTTTAAAGTTTGAAATGTAAAAGTTTTGTTGCGATCTTTCGAAGCGAGTGATTGAAAGCAAGTGAAAAGTGATGTAAATAAACATTGTGTGAAACTAATAAATAATACGATTGAAGATCAGTTCATCAAACGTTGTGTGTGTTTGTCGCGCGCAAACCAAGAGTAGTGACCTCAATTTGGATCACAATTTGCTGAAAATGTGACCAAAAATTCGATTGATATGAACGCTACTCAACGTTTCTATTTGCAGCTAACAGAGAATAACATCGCTCTTGTCGTGACTTCAACTTTTTGCGAGTCTTTAATGCGAGCAGCGATGCATGAAAACGGCGAACATCGCAGTGCAGCATCATCATTCGTTTTTTACACGTTGCAAGCGAGAAATAAAGTTGCAAACAGTAATTACGTTACAAAACAGAAAACGCTTACCTTTCCAAAAGTTGATTGAAAGTGAAAACATGGAAACGAGCAAACGTTGTGCTTGCAGTGAATGCAAAGTTAAGTACTTTTCGAATGCATATCGAATATATTGACGTTAAAGTGAATGAAAATCAGATTTAAATTGAAGCGAAGCACTGAAGAAATGTTGCTTAACTGACGAGAACTGAACTGCGAGTCTTGTGAACGGCAGCGTGTGTATCGATTGGAAGGCGGACTTCTTCGCCGACGCTTTCGGATACTTTTTCAGGACATCTGTCGGATCACTCCTCGAGAAGACCACTTTTCACTCCAAATCGAACCTCTTGCAATGCAAAGCCAACTTGCAAGCAAAACAAACGAAAGAAAAGTTTCAATAAAAACAAACTTTGGTCGCAGACACATCTTTAGAACATTTTAAATGGAAAATCTATAGATCTCGGAGACAGTCAATGCTTGCAACTTTACGCTTTTTCTCGTTCACTTGATAAACGGCTTCTTAAGTTTGTTCGACACTTGTTGAGACCAGTATATAAAACTGCTGAGATATACGTTTTCGATGAGTGCAAACAGCTAACGTTTCATTTATTTTATTTAATCTCACCATTTTTTAATTTAAACCTTTTCTCGATCGTTTCTTGAAAATGCAATAAAAATGATGAATTATCGGCGAATTAAAATTTATCGCAGTCTAAACAGTGTTCACTTGAGAAACAAATTGCTTTATTTCACGAAAACACTTCATTACTGCACTCGAAAGAATAAGTCATTGATGCATTTGCAGCATTCGTCAGATTCACCAGATTTTCGCGCTGCAATTGTTTCATAATTTACTTTAATGATGCTTCGAAGGCAATGAAAACAAAAGATGCAAAACAGCGGTATAAACACAAATTAATTACGAGCTTATTTGTGGTTTCTACGTTTTACTCGTCGAATCATTGGTTATGTGAAAATAGTGATCAAAAAAGGTTCGCCGTTGCAAAGATGACATAAAGCGCAATGAAAATAGTTTGCTTTGGTTTGCTTTCGCATTCTCAGAGGACTGTGTTGCAAGACACTCGTTGCACTCGAGAATTCGAAGCCGACAATTACATTGAAAGTAATTCATTGTAGCAAGATTTTGCTTTGTTTGAAATCGCAAAAAATTGATACTCTGTCACAGTGTCACAGCGGAACACACACATCTCTCTTTTGTTTTTGTGTACCTTTAAAAAGATACAAAAGAAGACACTGTTTCTTCAAACAATGTGATCAGTGATGGCAAACACAACTTTAATGATCTGTTTTGTGTGCATTGCGAGTGCAATGAATCGCTCTTTTTGACTATAAATTAAACGAAAACTCGCGAATGAAATCATATGAAATATAATAACATACAATAAATTATATTCTAAGTCCTATTCGGAGCTTGTGCGGCAATGATAAATGTTCGCTACTTTACGATTTTAAAAGTCAATAGCTGAAAGCAGCGGTAATTACTCTCATTAAATTAATTGCAGCGAACGTGTGTAATGTTTGAGCTTTTCAATTAATTCGTTTTTTATTATTATTCAAAAATGAGTTGTAGTAGTATTTCGCGTTCGGCAATTGCGTTGCAAACTGTGCAACCGTGAAACGCAGCATTCATTCGACATTAATTTCGCGAAACGAATATGAATATTAAAAACAAGTGTGTAATGATTGTGTAATGTAACACCGTTAGTACTGTACTGTAGATGAGAGCAGTTTGAAATAAGTAAAAAGCGAAAAGGAACATTTGTAACAGTCTGCGAACTGTTCAATATTTGTGTTTCGCAAATGGATGCAAAAAGTCGCTGCAAATACAAGTGTATGCATGAATGTACACAATTCGCACAACACTTGTGTACTGCTAACGTATATGTATTGCAAGGCATTGTATGCAAAGCAAATTAGTTTTCACGCTCGAAGCGATGTATTCCGAGTCCAATAAGTTTTTGTTGTTTTTTCAAACGTTTGTGAACAGTGAGAATATTTTTGCATTTTTAGTGATATACATTCGCATGCATCGTTGAAAGACAAAAAGATGCCATATATCGATATACGGCCACCGGAATGTGTCTGTTTTCACTTCACTCTTTCTTGATAAAAAGAAGAACACAATCTGCAATTCGCATCACAAGCAATCTCGTTACAAGAAATTTGCAGTTTTTGATCTTTTCTCGTTGATTACAATCGTTACGAAAACAATTCGTGTACAATTGTTGCCTAATTCGTATTCACTCATTGATCGTTACATTGTGCGACTCAGCGACTGTGAACTGTGTTTAGTTCTCTGTATTCTCAGTGTTCACCAAACACTTTATTTGTTCGACAAAATTGAATCGAAATCTAAACGCGACTTCAGAGACATATATGCGATCAAATAAAATAATTAATGCGACTAATTAATCTAATGTCAACAAATGACAGTTTTCAAGGCACGTTGTGCAGTTCTGCACGCAATGAGACAGACTGTCGTTTCAACACAATACGCATCAAATCGCAACGATGCTCGTCGCAGCATTCAATCTGCTTTCCGAAACATTTCACTGCAAATTACAAAGTTATTCATTTTCATTTTTTATTCCATTCTTGTTGTCGCTATAATCGTCGTTTGCAAAACATAAAACCGGAATTCATAAATTCACACATCGAGTGCTGCAATGATTGCATTTAAGTGTCAAGAGAGCAGTATGAAAGTTTTCGAATAATTTTATAAATTCACAATTTCAACGAGACGACTGTTTGCCAAAACAATTTCACATTCGCTTCGAAATATGCTCTCAGCTTGAAAAGAATACACAATACAATAAATATGCGAATATGAATGAATTTCTATTATATCAATAATTAAAAAAGGCAATGTTTTCAAAGAAGAGTGGTTCACTGAAAATTGGATTACTTTCGAGACTAAAGAGATTAAATTTCAAATTAAAATATAAAATAATTAATCAAACATCATTTACATTTTGTAAACGTTTTGTTGTAAAAATGGAAAAAAACAAAATGTTTTCAAAATTGAAAAGCAGTGCGACGCAGTGATGTGTTCAAAAGATGAGACGAGAACATTGAACGTCTATTTAATTCGGCGAGCATTACTTTTTGAGCACACAAAGAGTCGTAAAAAAACAGAATGTCTGACATATTGATTAACTTTAGACGGCAAAAGTTCGAACAATGCTTCTCACATTGCTGACAAAACATCACAATTAATGCTGTTTTAATGTAATCGAATACAATTGCGCGTTCGGTTTGCATTCATTCGCGATACATTGAACGCAGCGAACATAAATGTGACACAAATGTTCGAACTTCGAATAACTTTAATCGATTGGAAAACGAATGAATGTTTGTATATTCGAAAGGCGAAACTTTTTTCGCCGATAAACTAATACTACATTTAAAGAAGATGAGAGATGGATATATTTTGATATGCAATTTATTCGCTGATGTTTCCCAGAACACAAAATAAACGATTTGTTCTTTGCAGAAAAAAGCCTTTTTGAATTCTTTTCAAAATTGCAACTTGAAAACGTTTTTCACGCGATTCGCAAAAGTAACCGCAATATACCAGCAAATGTAGTTGCTGTTCGCGTTGTGATCACCGATCACTGATTGAGGACAAAGACCACAAAAGTTTTCAAACAAACAGTACACGTCAGCAAAAGAAACAAGTGAAAGTCGACTTCGATTTTACATCATATTTATTGTTCATTAAAGACAGGTCTCAGTGGTGTGTGTGTTGTGTTGTGTTTGTGTGTCAACGAAACTCATATTATTTGATCACTTAAAATCTGAAAGGTTTAACAAATTTAAAGGTTAAAGTTGATAACATGTGGTCTGTGCATAAAGTAAATAATAAAGAGATTGATCGCAAAAAAGAAAAACAGAACAGAAACAACACCATTCGAAAAGTTAATTGAAATGAATGCATTTCGGTTATTTTGCGAAATGCTAGTAACTGCAGTTTAATACAAATTCGGAAAAGCAACATTTTCTGGCTGAAAGAAGTGTATAAATTCCAAATGTTATCATAATTTAAATAAACAGGAATGAAAGGCACATAACTTACAATTAAAAATCGGTATAAATTGAGGTCTATTCTGTGGAAGCAATTATGTTCTAAACTTAACTTTCATCAATAATTGAAACATTTTTTAATCCTTTGACAGGATGTTTTTTAATTTAACTGTAAAAGGCACAATCAATCGTAAATCAGGTTTCTGTGTTGCAAACTATCGACATGATTATTTTTTTAGAACCACTCTTCGCGATATCGCTCAGCGATTGCAACCAGTACTTATCACAAGATTGCTTCTCCACTTTCACTGACTCTAATAACCTCTGGTAAACGTCACATAATGTTGCACTGGAATGTTAACATTATATTATTTTATGGCTTCAAGATAAAGACTTACTACAGATTTCTGTTTACCACTCCTGCCAGTACTATCATCATCCCTGCGCTCGTTTTTGCGACTTGGCGATGAGTCTGAACTTGTACGTCTTCTTTGCTGTTCACTAAGGGAGTGTGATTTTTGAGACACCGCTTGCGATTTTGACACTTGTTTCGACTGTTGTTGTTGTTGTTGCTGTTGCTGAAGCTTTTGGTATTTTCTTTCCTCTTCGATCTGTAGTCTCCTAGCCAACTCCTCGTCATTTAAACCTTCCATTCCCGATTCTATTTTAAAGTTTTCCCATTCTTTTTCAGTTTCAGATTCCTTTTTGGCCTCTTCTTGCAGCGACAAAGCAATCAAATAATCTTGATCAACTTGTTGCTGGCTGTTTGGTACAGGAATCGATTTCGGCGGAACAGTAATAAATTCAGCATCAACAAATTGGCCGTCATTTTCGATATTATTCAATGTTTCCCAAACAACATTGCTTTCAGTTAAAAAACCTTGATCTGTCACTAACTGAAAAAGCTCGTTCTGCAAATACAAATAAATGTAAATGAATCGACAGAAATATTCACTCACTTTATGCTTAAACAAAGTTATAAAATGGTTATTTCTAAACAGCACGCTTAACTCCCCTTCTTTAATATTCGAAATTAATTCAGACAAACCATGATACGTCAGCTGTGAAGCTGTTTTTTCCAAAAACTGTTCTGCAATTAAGGCTGAACAAAACTTTAGGCTTTACTTCAAAGATATAAACAAGCAAACATACCCTCAGTTGCCAACTCCTGTTCAGCAGACTTGTTAGTAATCACTTTGTCGACTAATTGGTTATAACTACAGTTACCGACAACAGAGGCAATGTCTTTCATTTCTGGATCAATTAACCATCCATGATAGAGTGGAATGTGTAGTAAATCAAATACAATTAATTCAGGTGTGTATTCAAAGTGGGTGATTGCATCGAATTTGACGTTCACATCCAGACCTGTTTGCAGTTTTGGCAGAATAGCGATGGCGTCATGCATATTTTGTTCGTAATTCAATTGCTCATCTTCAGAGACATTTTTCGGAAAATTCGCGAGAATCGTGTCTCCCAAATACTCCATCAGTTGTGAAGGAGTGATCATTTCCATCATCGATGGCAGCCGAATTCTGCCTTTCAGCAGCAACACGTTAATAATAGCGATAAGAGGACACGGGCCATTCTCATTCTGAGTTATAATCGCACATTTGTTGTTTTTCCAATTAATCCACTTCAAGTGATATGCGATCGTTTCCATTTCGTAACACTCACCTAAAGTCGGACATCGCTTCGCGTCGCCAGCGTTACACGTAAGCAACCAATCAGCTTCTGCTAAACCAGCGTTCACTGCTTTTTCGCGCGAAAGCTTAGCAACGTTGAAACTGCATATTTCACTGAAGTGTGTCGCCACTGGAGACAATAATCTCGAAACTTGTTTGTTTTCAATTGATTATCAGTAAGTAAAGTAATGTCAAGTAAAATTTACATAAAAGTCTTTTTCATTACAGAATTCACACATTACAAATATATTATATGAAGCTATAGTTGGTTTACTGTTCTCGATATTTTTAGTGTGGTGACGACAATTAACATACTAAATTAAATATTTAGTATTTAGTATTCTGTGTCATAGCGCAGTTTTGATTTCATGATTATCTCATTCATAAAATGTTGAAAAAGATAAAAGTGCTAAATTATGATATGTTAAATTCCACAGTTGAATTTCGCACGCGTGAAAAATAAATT
>NCKV01001406.1:0-10402 GCA_003675905.2 Leptotrombidium deliense
ATTAATAAAGGAGAAACAGTTGCACTGGTTGGAAGCAGTGGGTGTGGAAAAAGTACAGTTATTCAATTATTGCAAAGGTTTTACGACTGTGATCGAGGCGATGTTTTGATCGATAATACGAATATTTCCGCATTGAATTTATCGTGGCTAAGATCGAAGATTGGATTTGTACAGCAAGAACCGACTTTATTTAGCTACAGTATTTTGGAAAACATCGCTTATGGTGACAGCACTCGACAAATTCCGTTGGAAGAAATTGTGGAAGCTGCGAAAAAAGCGAATATTCACACTTTTGTTGAAAGTTTACCACTCGGTTATCAAACAAGTGTCGGTGACAAAGGATCGCAATTGAGTGGTGGACAAAAGCAGAGAATTGCGATCGCACGCGCTCTGATACGGGATCCTTCTATTCTGCTACTCGATGAAGCAACTTCTGCGTTAGATTCGGAAAGCGAAAAGATAGTTCAGGATGCTTTGAATGAAGCGATGAAAGGGAGAACGTGTGTAGTTATCGCACACCGACTCTCGACAATTCAAAATGCAGACAAAATTGTAGTTTTAAGAGATGGCAAAGTTATAGAACAGGGAAATCACAAATCTTTATTAGCTACGAAAGGAGCTTATTTTGAGCTTCTAAACCATCAAACTTAAAATATTACGTTAAACATTTTTGAATGATTCAGTCCAGCTTAGAGTGTCATCCGATTTTGCTAAAATTAATAAACTGTATTAATGAGCGAAATTAAATAATAAATACCGTTGTATTCGAGTCCAACATAGTCAGTGTAAAACTTTGAAACACAGTTAAGCACATATTTGTGGTCCACTTCACCAGAATTCATCGGTGAATCTCGAAGTGGTGTCTGCGATATTTGTACGTGTCCGACGACTTCTTTGATTAACTATTAAAACTTTGAATAAGTTACAAACTTTAAACATGTCACTCACATCAATGTTCTCAGTAATATTTCCATGTAACTTTTGTAAGTGAAAAGTGTCCAGCATCACTTTCAAATTCGACTCATTCACTGTGCGAACAATTTCCTTCGCCAATGGATACGATCTTAAATAATAATTCGGACGAATTGAAAGAGGTTCAATGACACAAGTAATATTGTGAGGTGCCATGAACCGAGCTGCGTATTTCAATAAATCCTCCATTTTTGGCCTGAATCACACATGAAAACTATTAGTGGTTCTTGTTGCAAGAATTCATACACATCATTGGTATCCTGAAGAATGAGGTGTACTTTCCGGACATTAAAGGCTTTCGCATATTCCAACGTTTGTTTCAAAACTTTGTTTTCGAAGTCGTCGTTTGAAGGAATGTCTTTACATTTGTCGAATAATGGAGGAGAATTGATTAGGATCCACTTTGGAGTTCGTTTGTATTCTTTCGTGCATTTGCCAATAACACCATTCCATTCGTCGATGGAATGTAAATACGGATTTTGACACTCAATTGCATTCACCAGTGACGGCACTCTGAAAAAGGATGTTATTTGATGAAACTTCTTGTGTCAACGTCACTTACCGACAAAACTGAATATAACGATCAGTTAATGACGGAATATCCTGAAGCAAAGTGGACAGATTTGCACAAAACTTCATTTTCTTAAACATGTGACCGATCTGTTTACAATTGGCAAAATTTAATAAACGGTCCCTTTTTGTGTTTAAGCCGCCGAATGTTCGAATTTTGAGTTCTGTGTTGTGTTTACTTTCAAATGGACAAGAAAGGATTAAGTCCTGGTACCAGCGGTGCCAAACGTGGCCCAAAAGCGAAACAGAACCATCCACCATTGATGTCAGGACTGTTCGCTCTGGGAAGTAGCAATTTATCGTCATCTTCATCGTCGAGCAGTTCTTCGAGTTCAAAAATTGGTGTTAAACGAGAAAACCCGTCATCTGTACCTCCGCTGATTGTGAAGAAGCCAAAATCAATATCGAGGGGTTCTAGTGGAGCGAGTGAACATTGGGAAGATCGAGTTATAGAAGTGGAACTATATGAGTTGTATCAATGCGTTGTTGAAGCAGATGAACGCAACAGCGACTCAAGAGTTAATGCACTTCTTTGCGGAGCTGTCAAGCAACTGAAAGCGAGTCCAGCAAAAATTGATCCACTGTTATATTTGACATTAATTTATTTGGCAAAAACTCGTCCACTTATATTTTGCACCGAACCTGTTGTCGAAGCATTTTGTTCTTTATTAAAACGAGAAGCTGGAAGTAGTTTCAAATCAAACAAACCAAGTAATTTATTGTCAGTTCTTTCTGCTAACCTTCTTCTGGCTGCATATCATGATGAGAATTCATGGCCGAATACATTTGTGAAAGTATTTGTGGAGGATTCTTTGGCAGACCGAGTTTGGGTGGACAATGATGCTTGTAAAGGATTTGTTGATAACATTCACACAGCATTCAACACAAAACTGCCTCCGAAACATTTATTAAGTCAAGACTTAGCCAGCATCGCAGCTGGTGTAAAAGGTGCAGTTGAATCACCTGCTTCCTCGAGTCCTAACCATCCAACAAACGCCGATGAAAGTATGGATGAAAACTCATCGTCTTCGCTGGTAAATGAGATTAAAGAGCGATTGGGCGATGAAATTCTTGTTCTCCCACGTTACACTCATCAGCAAGATTTTGTTGCAGATTACGTTAGTGAATTGATCAATGATCAATTAAACAGACGACAAGTACCGTCAGAGATAAGCCGAAATCTTTTAAAACTTATGATATCAACGATTGGAGTGGCTAAAGTCAGAAATATTGTCGCTCAAAGATTGGAAATGTGGCTTCAAAATCCGAAATTAACACGTCCTGCTCAGGATTTGCTCCTCGCGCTTTGTTTGAATTGCAATGAAGATGACAGCGATGTTATTTCATTTTTGGTCAAAATGAGGCTGAAAACAAAGCCAGTTATTAATCATTTCGTGTTTTGTATCAAAGAGTTGATAAACCAAAGAGATGAGAACCTCGCAGTTGTGCTGCGAAATGCTATTCAAAATGAATTGTCTGCAACTCGTGGTTCAAATAACATGCAGCTGATTTCAGTTGTGTTTCAAACTGCACCAGATAAAGCAACCGTGACATTAGGGAAGATATTTCAGGAACAATTATTGAAAGAAGATTGCCTCCGAAGTTTACGTGCACTTTTGCGTGAAATTGTCCGGGTGCTTCGTCACGATTATATTGTCTTCTCGCTTTTTGTTGCTACACTTACTGAAGACATTCCAAAATATCTCGACTACGATCCTTCTGACTTTGTGCTTCGCGAACGTTATTTGTTTTCAATAGCAGATATGGTTACTTTGACGATATTTGTTAGCATTAGCCCATCTATTAAAGAATCGCTGTCAAAAACGGAAAAGAAAGACTCTCTGAAAAGTTTCCAATTACAAGTGTCGGAAATTGAACGATTATTTGTAAAGTGGATGCAATACGTCGTTCCCCGATGTTTTAAAGTTGAAAGGAACGAATTCTTGCGGTGTTTAAACAGAGGACTTTTATTAGAAACGTGGGAACAGTATTACAATAAAGACAATTGGCCACCCGAAAATGAACGAAATTTTGTATTTCGGCTCTCTACCGAAGTGCCACTTCAAGAGGACACCCTCATTCGATTACTGAATATGGGACTTTCAAAAGAACATCCATTAACTCCCCAGGAAGCTATTGAGCTGTCGGACAGTTTAATCAAAAGAGCCGCATCTGTTTTAGAAAGTGACTATTCCTCTTCTGGATTAGTAATCAAGAATGAAGAAGTCTTTAAACTTCTCTTGAAAAGTACCACGTATCGTATTCCGGAAAACATAAGTCTTCCAATTGGTTACGAGCCTCCATCAATGGCTATAAGCGACTGGTATTGGAAAGTTTGGTCACAGTTGCTTATTATTACAGCTCACAATCCGAATGAATTCGGAAAGATGTCGTGGGATGTTTATCCCACCTTAAGTTTGCTAATTGAAATGTGTATCACAAACCACTTTGAATATCCGCCTCCTACAAGACATGGGGAGGATCTGAAATCTCGTGAACTTCAGATCACTGCTCTAGAAAAGCAACAGATTTTATTATTTGAATCTCATTTGGCAGCTGCTTCAACGAAAATTCAAATCAATGAGACCAACAGTTTACTTTTGTCGAAATTGATAACATTTGAACCTTTTGGTGCGCCTCGGAAACCTCCGTCAAGTTTCATCGATCAGTTAAAAAGCCTTAATCTCGGTCTTCGGTTGGGTCACTTGTTATGTCAAAGTCGAAATCCCGATTTTTTGCTTGAAATCATTCAACGACAGCAGAAACAATCGCTTACAATGCAAAATATGTCGGGTTGGAGCCCACCGTCGATGCCCTGGTTAAATGAGTTGGTAGAAATGAATTCCGAAAATTTCTCGATGCTTCCCGTTCAATGTTTGTGTGAATTCGTTCTCGGACAAATTAGTGACGAGGAAGCCAGTGCTCATCAACCGGAATCAAAGCTGAGCGAAAAAGTTAAGAAAAAGGACAGGAAGAAGAAGTTTTGGAAAATGATTATTTATTTGCAAAGTGTGTTGAAAACAAGTGCGAAAGCAATGAAAGAATTAATTGAATATTTTATGAAACGTTTGTGTTTTCAACAATCAGCGTTTCGTATTTTGGCATCGAAAGCTTTAAGTTTAATGTTGACTCCTGTTCCAGAGAACATCGAATCTGTGGAATCATTAACTAAAAAGAACACTGTCGATATTTGGTTGATAGAAACATTGCCTTCACTTAACAATTTCGATTTTGTAAAGAGTTCTGTGTGTCAATGTTTACGGTCTGCAATTTTAGTCGAGACAAATCCGACAACTGTGTGTAATTATGTAAAATTTCTTTCTGAGTACGCTGACGAAGACATCGCGGAGGTCACTTTAGGTCTGTCTAACTTGATTATTGACAGACTGATTATTATGCGATACCTGACTCAAGAGAACTTGAAAAATACATTTCTTTCATCATCTTTGAAGATTTTTAATAGATACTTGAAACATATAAGAGCAGTTGGGAATGAAAATTGCAATTCAAAAGATCACATTTTAGTTGAATGGAATGAAAACGAAACACTGGTGCTTAACGTATTAATTGTTCACGCAATGATGGTTTTACTCACTTTTGGGCCTGCCTATGAAAATGAAGATGACTACGAAACAATGTTAGAAACTTGGTTTTGCGAACCTCCGCCAAAAGCATTCTTGGTTGACACAAAAGAAGAAGCATTAATGATTCCAGACTGGCTTAAGTTAAAATTAGTGAAAACTCCGTCTGCTCGCTTAGTTGACTCCGCTCTTCGCGATATCGATCCATCACAGTTGCTGCTGTTTATTCAATCATTCGGTTTACCTGTTTCCTCGATGGAAAAGCTACTGTCGCAATTGGATGTCATCTGTGAAATTGATCCGGAATCCGTGAAAAGTTTGATTGTCGATGAAAAATTCATGCGACAGTTGGTCGAAGTGCAGTTCATGCGAGGAGTGAAGTCTGGTTATACATTTGCGGAACTTATTGGACTTGAAAATGTGTGTAAAGGATAAATTCATGAAAGTGTTGAAAGTATTGAAGTGTTAAACTTGATTCTCACTTCAATACCAGAGAATTTTCGTGTATAAATGTTGTTATCAATGAAAACATTGATACAAACACGAAGATTGAAATGTGAAAATATAGATTCCACTCAATTATCAAGCTTGAAAGTTGTAACAAATGAATAATGAAGAATGCGAATAATAAAACTGAAGTATTCTGTAAATTTCTTTAATGATACATTCGAAATAAAATTAGAAATTTTTATAATAATCAAAAATCGAGCTGCAAATAATTGATGTTATCTACAGTTCCGGTAAATAAATTCACGTTTGAATACTGCAGTCTGTGTGTGGTGTGTGTGTGCACAAATATCGCTGTTTATGAACACAATGAGTGATAAAACAGTGGATATGTTGTGACTGTTTGCGAGAAATCAAAAAATGAATAATATTGCAAATGAACAAATTTGCAAATGTTTAGAAGTTTTCGCAGCAAAAGCATGAAAATAAGAACACGAGAAGAGTTCACTTTAAATGTATTGCAGAAAGTTGTCTATCAATTTATCCAATTTCTTGCAATCAAATACTGTTCACTCAATTTGAACACATTTCGGTGTGTTTCCGACCTGACTTCGTACTCCATTTGTTTATTATCAAAACAACACTCACACTTTGCTTTTTTGTGCAAACATTTATTTTTTTCAATAATTGGGGAAATTTAAAATTCAATTTCGGGTTTTCAGAATTTTTGGTTTTTGCTTTTGCTTTTGTTTGTGGGTTTATCAAACGCGAAGAAGCAAATTTACTGCTACTTTCATTTAATGTTTCGGAGAAATTAAAAACATAAACAAAAATGCAATTAATTAATCAATCAATCAATCAATTATTACTTTTTTCATTGTAAGTGTATTAAAACACGCAGCATTAATTTTTCTGTCTAACACTGTTTCTCTTGTTTTGTTTGTTTTCAATTATTGACTATTCAAAAAAGTTCACTAAAAAATGAATCAATCAAAATTATGGCACGAAAAAGAAATTATGAAATTAAAAATCAATTATTGTACACAAATATTGGAACAAATATAATGCGAACAATAATAATAGTAATAATAATTAAAACACTGTCGATTCGGTCAGCTAGCGAAGAGATATTCGTTTTTGTTTTTCATGTCGACTTCAAAACCAACTGATTTGTTGTGTTTTCTCTTCGCCGCTCGAATTACAACATCTTCAAAATGGTACAATCAAACTGTTATGTACAAAGCAATACACTGTTTAAAATACACATAAATCAACCAACTTCTCAATTTTGTATCATAATATATCGAATGTTGTTGTTGTTGTTGTTGTTTGTTGTCGAATGATTTTGTGATGATAAACGTTTAACGAGAAAAACGTTATTCGCGTGTTTCATTGCAGTTTTTAAAATGCATCAACAAATAAATGGTGACAATTATTCATAATTATAATATTCGTTAATACTTTGTAAAGAAAAAGACGGGAATTGGAAATTAAGAAATGAGAGCAAAATAATCAATCAGTAAATGATCAGAATGTATCACTGGAAAGTAAATGTTGAGAAATGAGGCACTGCTGTTCACATTACAGTTATAAGTTCACAAGTATTGTTTTTTATATTCATTGTTTGCTTTGAAAGTTCTCAGTTTTGTTTTGTTTCGTTTTAAATTAGAACATTTAAAAGGTGACCAGAAAAACGAATTAATGAATCAAAAATATTCAGCGATTCACTAACAAAACACTGTATTATTAATTAGTTTAATTATTGTTCTCTGTCATTCTGGTGAAGTGTATTCTTTTGTGTGCAGTTTTGTGTTCGTGTTTGTGTGTCGAAGTGTAAGGAACAACACACAGACATTGGGTTTGTGTAGACAGCCAAAGAAGGATTTGTCGAGAGGAGAGACAGTAGTTAATCAGTGAAATGTAAGTACAGCTTAGATGAGAGAACAATTCATATTCACTTCATTTTATAAAAGAAAATGTATTCACTTTCAATTATCGACAGCGAAATACAGCAGCATTACAAGGAATGGAATGGTCGCAGAGATTCATGATCATCACTTAAGACTCACTATCTTTTTGTGTTTTTCTTCACTTGTTTATCTTTTCGTCTAACTTTGGAATGAACAAAAGTGTGTGCAGGAAACAGAATACGAAACTGAGTTTAGTTTAGTTTAGTTTTTTAGTTTTAGTTACTTTCGGTGTTTCACGTCGTGGTGAATTTGGAACCCAAATTTAATCACAGAAAGCTGATCCGGCATCGCTGACGAAGCATGTTTGCTTATTTGGTCAATTTTCGGCCAACAAAGCCGATGACCGTATTCATTACTCTCGTATAAAATTTAATAAACCGCTTCTGTGATTAAATGTTGGGTTCGTATTTGTAATGGAGAACACAAAGTGAATCGATGCTCTGATGAATAACATACAAGCGATTAGAATAAAGATAAAGAAGAGTTATTGCGACTAACAGAGAAGAATTAAGCATGTTGTGCCTCGAAGTATTTGTAAGTAGGATTTTCGTAACCATTTATTTGCATGTTTGCAACATGTCTCTCCTCTGGAGACGCGCTCTGGTCCACTTCAACGAAACCTTGACTGTGTGGCGACCGTTGCGTGTGTCGACGCAAAAGCACAACACCGACAATGGTCGCTGTTAACAAAGCAATGCCAGCGAAGGCTAACGTTATGTAGAGACTACTGTTCCAGTTGATCATTCGACGGTGATATGGTTCCCTTCGAACAGAGTACGTCTGCAATATATTCACAATGTTAGTGCACTTTTATTCACTTTCAATCGATAAATTCAACACTCACCACTTCATTGTAATGAATTGGTTGATTGTGAATATGAGACACTTTCGGCGTCGGCATTGGTTTCAAGTCATCCTCCTTTCGGTCATTCAACGAAGTTGCCACTGGTGAGACAATAGTCGGTGGAACAACTGCGTGACCAGAATTTTTGCTGTCACCGTTTTCATCACTTTCAGCAGTGACTGGTGCGGATGATGGGTGCTCATCTTCCATCGATTCGGGGTCGAATTCGCGTTCAAGTTTTCCATTTCTTCGACCAGACAGTCGCTTCTTTTCTTCCTGCAATTCTTTCAATTCTTGACGGCGTTCAGCATAAATCATCTTTTGCCTCTCGCGATCCTGCTGCTTTTGAGCGACTTCCTCCTCGAATTTCTCCATTACTTTCTGTTCCGATTCGCGGGTCATTGGCTCGCTAGCACCGCGTAATGCGTACCAGTAATCAATAACATCGCCGCGAATTTCGCCCGACAGTGAATCCACTTTATTCAACATTTGTATGCTTTGGTTTCCCATTCTAACTAAGTTCTCCAAATGATCTAACAACGCATCCTTTTCGCGCAAAGCTTGCTTTGTGTTCGAGTTCAACAAATCACGGAAATGATGCAAAGTGTGTGTTCGGTCCTTTTCCAAATATCGCAAAAGTTTTTTCAGATATTTCTCGATTCGTTTCGGTTTCGGTGTCTTTTGGTCCAAACTTTGTGTGTAACTATTCATCGCAGACTTTTTGCGCATATTAATTATGGTCATTATTCGTTGTTGATGCATTGCGAGCAATTGTCTCTTTTCAGCCGCACCTTCTTCCTCCAAAGCTTCAACTGTTTTCTGGAAGCTGGCAGTCATTTTCTTCTTCATTTCATCCGCTTGCTTTGGATCTTTCGCTCTCAGCTTTCGATACCTTTCTTCGAAGTCAGACCACTCCTTCATAACCTGAGTAAATATTCACAAATTACTGCGAGTCTCGCATAGAAATCAATACTTGCCTTTGTAACTTTATCGCTGTGACTTTTCTCGAGCGATTTTTGTGCTATTTTAAACGAATCGCGTTCGTGTGTCGAGTCGAAATGACTTAAGTACTTATCAATTGGTCTTTCAGTTGTGGTTGTGGTAGTAGTCGTTGTAGTTGTTGTTGTTGTAGTACTGCTCGATGAAACGGTGTCGTCTTCGTCGTAATCATCGTCATAATAGTCATCGTCGTCGTCGTTATCATTATTACCATCTCTAGTCTCCTTCGCAGGAACATTTTCGTCGCTGTCGTCGTCTTCTTCTTCTTTGTCCTTCGATACATCCAATGTATTCGAAGTAGACGAGCTTTGCGAAGGCGGACAACAGACGAACTCGACGCCTGAAAATACTCCGACTCCGCAAGGAAGAAGCATTGCGTAGCTCTGCAATTTCATCACACGAGTATCGCAGCTGAATGTGGCTGTTCGATTCCAGTAATCAGATGCTTGGCAGATGCTTTGATTATGAATGTGATCGAAAAGACAATGTTCCGGAACAAGTAGTGCGTCGCTCTGAAACGGTCCTTCCAAACATCTGTACGGCTTCACCCAATGCTTAGCTCGACATTTCTTCTGTCCAACTTTGCACCAGTTCTCAATTTTAAAGTACTTATTTGACTCTACGATATTTCTAATATCCTTCTTCGGATACACCTGTCAAAATGCATAATATTTTCATTGTTAAAAATTATCGATTTGCATAATGTAACGAGTGTTTATCTAAGTGTGTTTCGGTGTATTTTGTGTAAAGATTAATAAATGAATGCAACACAGCTGCCAGTTATCTGGTCAGCGCGATCGATGCAAAACTCTTTTGAGACTAGAAACTGTTGAAAACAAGTTTTATTCTTTATTCGCTAGGAAATTAAAGCCGTCGCTCCAAATTTCAACATCAACAACATCAACAGCAGCAGCAGTAGCAGCAGATTTCAAAGTACAAGTATTTCGTTACAAGTGAGTAGAAAATAAATGGAGAACAGTGTGTATGTGACAAACTAGTGCAATGTGAGGGAAAAACCA
>NCKV01001407.1:0-10397 GCA_003675905.2 Leptotrombidium deliense
CACAATACTTTGTAGCACTATATAATACATAACTACCTGAAGCAAACATTGCACTGGACCAAGTAGTTATTGAAATAACTAAAGTTTAATTTTTTAAAATGAAAGTGTTACCTATCGCAAATAATTTGAAATTAACCTTCATAATCAAATTAACCAATTTGAAGCTATAAATGAGAACTGCAAACCATTGTTTCTATTTTGCAGGAAATGATTATAAGGAACTCCTTTATTAAGGTTTTTTAATGTAAAAACATTTTCAGCGCCAAGCACAACTATTGCGATTTGTACACATTTTTACAGAAATTTACACTTTTTTTACGCACCTCAGCGTAAAAATCTGTAATTTACGTAATTACACTTTGCCAACACTATTCAGTTTATACAAAATGTAATACAGTAAAACCTTTATTTCAATACCACTCAAGGGGCGACCGAAAATAGATCTTCAAATGCTGACATTCTTGAAAAGGTTAGGATTGTACACTGTACAATGTACAGCTAAAGCTACGCTGGTGCGAAAATTGAGTGGTCTCCAAGGTGATATGATCTCTGGTCTTCTCGGCAGGTTTTACGGTATAAAGTGGTGTAGCACGATAATTTTCACTGGAAAAATATATTTTTGCAGGAGTTGCTGTGGAACAGCTGCTTCTGTAAGAAATTGATGCTTGAGCAGGAAGGAAGTTGGTATGTTATTGAAGGTTGATAAGAATAATATGACGCTTTTGTGCAAAATACAGTTTATTAAGTGTCACAAAGACTGCCTCTGTTTCTAATAAATTATGGTTGACAAGGAAACATTAAATAAAATAGCAACAACAAAACCATAACCAAACTAAAATCACATGTGTCCCACGGTCTTTGTTAAACAAAAATGTAATAACAAATAATCACAGACCATTCTAATGTTTCTGGAAATGACATATTTCTTCAATAAATGAATCGTTGGAACTTGTTCTTTCTAAATAATCACAATAAATGCTAATTTTGATAAGTATTTGATTGGAAAACATTTACACATAGTTAAGTGATCATTAATTGTAAATGTGACCAGACGACTGTACATTTGAAGCATACAGCTCGGAACGACTTGCGTTGCGAATGGTGCATTTTTAAAACGCCTTATTGCTTGGTTACAAATAATTTTCATAATGGACAGGCAACATTTGTGGAATGTCATTTCATAAAAATCTTTGAACATTATAAATATACGAAAGGCAGAATTATATGAATTTATTTTGTGAGTGTTTGGAGAGCAAAGCTGTCAAAGGCACAGTTCCATCTTGAGACTGACCCTCAACATTCATATCCAACAATGTTTGATAATTTGAATACTGCCTTCTGTCATAAGGCACATAAACCTCTGTTATGTTAAAACGAACACTTCTCTGCGATGAAGTTGTCGATGGCGTATTCCACGAATCGCCGTAACTGCTGTCGGGAGAAGATGGTGTGTTCGTGACCGAGCAGTTTGTGGCCTCCAATTCTAATGTAGTCGGTCTTTGAGCTGTGTTTCTATGAGATTTCTGTAACGGTGGTGTTACTGTTTCTCCTTTATACCTAATGAAGTAGTCATCGGGATCGAATGATGGATTAACGTTCGATGAAGATGAAGTGTTAGATGAAGTTCGTCGATGAGTGTGATATTCGTCCGGTGTTTTGTAGATAACATCTCCATCATTCGATACACAGGACGACGAAGTCCGTCTGGCACATGTTATATTCACTTCTTCAGAACCATCAACCTCAACTCCATTTGCGTCAAACAAAAGAGTTGTGGACGAAGATGGCTCGTGTTTACAAGAACTTTCGAAGTTGTTCATATCCAGCTGTGGTCTGTGAGAATGTCTTGTCTGCCCATGATAAGTGGCGTGCTTTTGGCTGCCTTGTGGACTATTTTCTGACCTTTGTAAACGATTGTTTGGAACACTATCTTCGGACTCTTCGCAGTAAGAATTCTTGCACAACGGACGAATGTCAACTCCGAGTACAAGACTAGCAAGCATTGCTCCAATTTTATACAGGGCTGAATCTGATTTCTTCTTATTTTTGTTTTCAGCTGGAAAAGCTCCATTCACTTGGTTTTTGCTGTAGTCTCCGTCAACTAAACAACCCAAAAAAACACACCCAAGATTACAATTAAAACTATCAATCAAAATAATTATGTGAGTACCTATGTTTTCATCGGATCCTGCGATGTGGTTCAACATGAGAGCAACTTTAGTCTTTCCAAGATTAGGAGCACTTTCTGAACACTTGATATGTCCATTACGTTCTAAGAACACTTTATGCTCGTTCAAATTAACTCGCTCTTTTTGATGTAAAGTACTTGGTCCCCACGTTTTTCCTTTGGTTCCAGTTTGCTGCACTAATGTTACACAATTGTTAAAATGCAATAAAGTAAGGTAAACTCACGAGCATAAGCTCTTAATCGAGGAACTGTCGGTGAAGGAGGAGGACTGTCTGGACTAGATGCATTGAAAACGTATTTCGCAGCTACAGGTGCTTCTTGTGTAACTGTTATGTTGTGCCGAAAATCACTTGGACTGCTAATCATTTGCGGATTGTTTGAAGGATGCCGTAAAAGTTTCGCCAGTCTACTTTTCTTAAACTTTCCTCTTCTTTTTTTCGGAACAGGCTTATTTTGCTGTTGTTGCTGAATTATTATGTTCAATTCCCTAAAAAGTTACTTAAGCTAACGCTACAAGTTTTGGTATAAAAACCTTCCAACGATGTCAATTTCTCTCTCAGTCAACTCGCGCTCTCTTTTACGCAGAAATTCTTCGTGAATTTTTTGCTGTACCATAGCTTTCGTTAATTCTTCCTCACGACTTCTCAACTCCTTTTCCTTGCATTTTAACTCTTCCATTATTTCTTGGATTTCAATTTTCCAGTTTTCTTGTAAGGTGTGAAAAGATTTTCGATGTGTTTTCATGAACCCAGACTGTGATAAACTTTCCAAATTTCTTACTATACGAGAGAATGACGGTCGCAGATGAGGATTTTGATCCCAACAAGCTGTCGAACGTATTAAACGTAAACTTAAGTGCAATAAAGTCGTGGACATACCTAGCATTAAGCTCGAAAATTGTGAAGGACAAGTGGAAGGAATTGGTAACTTAAACTTGTTAATTGCCACGCCATACGCAACAGTCAATGCATCAATTCCTTTATATGGAGTTTCACCGGTGAGAAGTTCCCAAAGAACAACGCCATAACTAATTTGAATCGATTGTTACTAATCAAAATGTGAACGACTATGCTATTACCTCCACACATCACTCGATTTTGAGAATAAGGAATTCTTAATCACTTCTGGAGCCATCCATGCATAAGTACCAGCCTGTGACATTCTCGTTGTTTTATACACTTCTCGAGCGAGACCAAAGTCGGTAATCTTCAAAACTTTACCGTTCCAATTATCGTTGATGACAGGTCGATTCAAAAGAACTTAGAAAAGCAAAATTAACATGTATCAGATGATTGATCAAAATATACTGTTGCTAGATTTTAAATCCCTATGTATGAGCGACACAGGTGAACCAGAATGTAGATAATCCATTCCTTTAGCAATCTGAATTGCCCAATCGACAAGAACATCGGGAGGTATTTTACGACCACTAAGTGCGCGGCTTAAAGAACCACCAGAACAATATTCCAACACTATACAAAAGTTTGGATCTTCTAAACAAACTCCTTTTAGTGACACGATATTTGGATGATTTAAAAGCCAAAAAAGTGTTGCTTCCTTTATAACACTTTCGCGGACAGCATTTTTGTCATCGTCAGGATCTCGTCTCGCAGCTTTGACAGCAACTTCTTCACCAGACCAAAAACCTCTGTGAACCTTGCCAAAGCCTCCAACTCCAATAACTTCTTCAAGCCTCAACTCAGAAAACCTGAGCTCAAAAATTGTGGAGGCTCGATTCGAATTTGCATTCATTGGTTCAACGTAATTAGCTGGGAAAATGCCTACTTTATCACCGAGTTTACCAGTCCACCAGCCATCATCGCCTGAAATTTTTGCATCTTTTGAAAGAACGTCCACTATTTCTCCCCTTCTCAGTGATAATTCGTCTTCTCCGTTAGCCTCGTAATCGTAAACAGCCTTCCATTTCTTAACGGCGATCGCGGTGGTCGCTACTGCACTCAACGAGTTGTTTACAATTCGTCGCCTTACTTCGTTGTCGTATCTTCTCTTAATTTTCTCCATTTCTGCACTCAAAGAAATGTATGAAAAAAAGCTTACCCTGTTTGTTCATCAGTTACCTTTTGTTTTGAAGGAGATTTCTTGAATCAGGACAAGACTCGAAAATGAAAGCTTCAAAAACACCTCCACATTTAAGCAGCAATAATAAGGTCACACACTAAATATGACTACAGTTTCATATTTGTTGTAGAAACCTATTTTACCTGAAATACACAGTTGTCCGATGAACACGTTAATCCACAAACTTTGGACACTTGGTTTTTGGAGGAGCGACGAGTCACATATTCGCTGTCATTCTTGAGAACACGACGAGAACGGCGTAAATATGGCCATAAATCGCTGCACTGGCGTCTATCGCTTCAATCGCTTTCCTTATTTCCAGCAGTGAATTGAATGCGCTTTGAATGCAATGAAAGCGAATGCATCTCATTGGACGAATTAGGCTGCGTCCGTCCTTCTAAACTGTTGCGCTCCCACAGGCACACTCCGAGTGCACACCGAACTATTTGCAATCTGATCGCAACGAAAACATAACTCACTGCTTTAAATTATGTAACTACCTCAGTTAATATTAAAATTGTAAACAGTGATGTTCATATTAAAAAACGTTATTATTTTCAAAAATGAACACTATACAATCAATTTTTAACGTTTACTTTAACGTTTCACAAGTTTCCAGAAGATTTTCATGATTTATGAAGCTTCGGGAATCTTATCCATCAGCGAGCACTTAGGAACTACTGAAAAACAGGACTATTGATTATACAACGAGCGCATTTAATTATCAACAAAAACTTGTCCGAACAGTGAAAAACTTTGTAAGAAATGAGTTGATGGACAGCGCAAAAGCTCGTAAACTTCTTTGAGATCAGTTGCATTTGGGTTACCAGTTATTGTTGAGTTGTCACCCAAAATTTTAAAGAAAAAATCAAACAGTGGTTCATTGGAAAGAGTTTTTTGTATAGAACTTAAGTCAAATATAATGTTCGCTGAAGTAGCAGAATGTGCAGTCACTTGGGCCGCTTCAACCTTCACTGCTGTCATTACGTTAGCGTCATCAATAACAGATTTAGCAGTTAATTCCGAAATGTTCGGTGATTTTTCGCTGAACAAAGAAAACGTTTGAGTATTTAACTCCTGAGTTTTTGATATGGTGAATTCTTCTTTCACAATCTCTGCCTTCGATGGCTCAGGAAGTGACGTTTGAAGTGTCAGCAAATCATCAGCACTGACAGACACATACTTTTGATCAATTGATTCCATATTTAACTGTTCATTTACATGATTTGAATTATCTGTCATTATCTTTTCGGAATTATCAGAATCACTGGAATTATTTTCTTGTTTGATACGTTTATTAACGTTGAGATCAAGGAATGCATAAATATCCAAATTTGTGGTCATTTCATCAAACAGTTTGTCATCGTTATCTTTATGAGCAAAGCAACAATCAACTGACGCAATGTCTATTGGATGCGCCTCGGTATTGAAAACATAACCTCCGCTGTCGATCACACAAGTGCCGAATGAACTTTTAATTTCTTTGCCGGTTGAGCCATCATTATGGATAAAATTTGTTTCGTCGAATAACAAATACAAATACTTTAAAGTTTCGGCCAAGAAAAATGATTCCATCCTATCTTCGATGACGTGCTGTTTCACGTCTTTAACTGTGGCAAAACCACATTCAGTTCTTGTGGAATGTTCGATTGATTCAATGACATCAACTCCAATTAACAAAAGGTGAGGATCTCTGGTTGCTTTATACAAATAAAATAAACTCTCAATAAATTCAGGACGTAAAGGATAACCGTTTCGTTTCACTTCATAATTGGGAATGTCGTAAAATTCTGGAACAAAACCAAATTGTTTCCAAACTTGATGATAATTGTACAATGATTTTTGGGCAAGACTAGTTTCTCCAATCAATACCTAAAAAGTTTACAAAACTCGTGACAAGGTACTAAGAGTATAAACAAACCAGGAGTCCTGGCCAGAACGCTTCCAAAGATTGAAATATCGGCATTGTTGCCAAACCACTGGACATTTGTACAACAAGATGCCAATCATCTCTTCTCATATATTTATTGATCGCTTTGTAGTACACTACAAAAAAAGAAAATTATTTCCTAATCAATACACCACTATTGTACATAAGCAAATACACTACTACGTACAGAATGTAAGAATACTATGTAAAAATAAAAGCCTTAGAAAAAAATAATTTCCATTAAATAGCAATAACAACTTTAAATTCTATCATACATGAAAGAAACTTACAATTATAAATGTACCAAATGCTTTAGAGGAAATTTTTTTTGGAAATGCTCACCTTCAAACATGTCCATTAACTCAGGCATTTGTAATAACATGGACCCTTTGACGAGATATTCAAAATAAGAATCGATTCCTGCACCAATTCCGGAATCGAGAGCAGTCCATCGACCATCCGTTGTATTGATGTGATTGCCGACGAGATCTATAGACGAACGAGTCTTGTGCAATGCACGTAAAGCATTTAAAGCTTTCTTTTCAAAAACATCGTCCCCTGTCAGTCTAGACAATGTCGCAAATTCAATCACGAATGTTCCAACACCAGCGGTGCAAGTAATTGGAGTTTCACCATTTGGAACCCCATACATTAAATTAACAGTGCCGTATGGCATTCCGGTCGCTGTGTCGAACGCTATTAATTTCAAACTTTAACTAAAAATTAAAGAAAAGCTTTAAATACCAGGCAGAAGTCTTCTTGCAACATTTTCAGCCAAACTTAAAAGGGGCCCTTCACACGGCCAACCCTTACCAATACGAAAACCTGATTTATGTGACAACAAATGAGCAGATAATAAACCACCAACCACTGCAAAAATTATTTTCAGTAAATTGAAAAAATTTATAAACTTACCTCTTATATTGGTTTCAAAAACGGAAACGTTTATGTTCTGATTGAAATCAAAAGAATTAATTACGATATCGGCAATTCTTCTAAATTCCGAATTATTGCCCATTATTGCGAGCGTATCTAACGCATCAATTAATGTTAAAGAAAAACTTCCCCATGTGTCCATTCCTCTACAAGACAGAGGCTGCAATTCATCGTAGTCAGCAGCGTATTTCAAGTAGCTATTGTAACCATGTTCAAACATATTTTTGACTCTATTCCTGAAAGACACCTCATCACAATTCATTACAAACAGGCAACGTTTGCATACCTGTACTCCAGAATTTCATTTTTGGACAGGCGTTTTGAAACATGACTCTGAACGTAACAGAAAAAAGAAACGTAAACAAAAATTATGCCGCAATTGAACACATTTTTAGCGAAACTCATTTTCGTGCGAACACTCAATTCGTAGCAAATAGCAAGTAGTGTTATTAAACAACAACCCCAGTTTTGTTTTTAAATCGTAAACACGTGTGTCTGCGATGGAGACGGATTTCGTAGATAGATTTAGATCTTTCATAAAACTCGAAACACCAGAAGATATTGAAAAATGGAGACTTGAAAGGCGTAAAAATTTTCCACGTTTTGGAGTTGAGAAGAAACAAATTTCAAGCACCTCTCATATTTCTTCGAATGAGGTGTCACATAAACGAAAGCATCGAGATCAACATTCTAAACGAAGTCGAGGAAGAGGTCGGAGATCATTTTCAACCAGAGGACGTGAAGAATCTAATGGTGTCAAAAATGAGGATACTTCGGTAAATTTTGGTACTCCTGAACAGCATCTTGTTAAATCAATAGAAAACAGAGCGACGAAATTGTGTGAATATCCAGTAAAAACTGAAGTTAATGATCAAACTTTTGTTGACAACCGTCATTTGTGTGCAGTTGTTCCAATTAATCGTGATACGCCTAACGTTTCATCATCTGTAGAAGTGTGCAAACCAAGTGGAGCTTTACAAAATATATTTTCATCATATGCTAGCAGTGACAGTGATGACGAACCTGCGTGTACTACCCAATCAGAAAAAAGTGCGCCTTTAGTGCCTCAGTGCAATTCTGGTGACCATGTTATCGTGGATTGTACAAAAAATTCACAACAAGAGTGTGTCAAAAATAATGAAATTGAGCAATGTTTTCAAATTGAGAAAGCTAATTGTGTGAATGAATTGGAAAATGAGAATCGAGTGCACAAATATGTCAAGAATAATAATAGAAACATGACCAAGAAAAACAGTTTTTATAATAAAGAACCAAGAAAAAGAAAGTTAACATTATTTGAAAAAGTAAGTTCTTTGCTTTTGAATTACTTCGTTAAATTTAGCTATATAAAGATACAACTTTTGACATAAAGTTGTGCAATTCCGCATCACTTTACCCGTTGAAGCTAATGTTCAATTGATGCACATGTGCATAACTTTGTGACCAAATAATATTCAGAACGAGATATAATTTCAGATGAAAAAACTCCATTTCACGTTACTTTTCAATATAGGAAATAGGTTTCCAATTAGGTTACGAGTTTTAAATTTGATTAGTTCACAACGGAATGAAGTCGTGAAAATTTGATGTTCTTTTATTAAAGCATCCACGACAACTGTTCACATTATAGTTATAAAAAATTTTTAGAGACTAGGTGTATATCGTTGAATCTTTGAAAGCTTGATTCATTAACCCCATTTCTTTACTCACAGTTGATGCAAAATGAGCCACAAACCGAGGAAATAGTGTGACATAACATTCAACATCGACGTTAATCATTTATTTGTAAGGTTTCGCGGAATTATTGAAGACAAGTTAAACTCTGTAACACGCTTAATTTTGATGAAAATAAAAGTTTAATTTTGAAATATTTTATCGTTAATACATGTTCATGTTTGAAAATTGTATTCACAAGCGTAATTGTTTTTAAAAAATCACTTTGTTAATTTTGAGTCGGAACTGCGGCGGCTGAGTCCTGCCAGTGATATTGAGAACTCCAGGCTCCGTTTGCTGAAGGAGAACCAGCAGGCTCATTATTTGAAGTTGAATATGTATTTACAATTCCACGATCGCTGTCTTGCTTCCACTTCTGGTTCGTGTGTGCGATTTTCCAAACTCTTGTTGGCTTGTCTTGTTCTGGTTCTTGCGCAAATATGAATGTGACGAGCAAACAAAGAGCAGTGATTCTCTGAAATTGAAAAAACTTTAAAGTAATCATTTTTCTTTCAAACTTACCATAAAAGTGTTCATGTTGCTAGTTTGGAATGCAAGTGATTGCGAGTATTTATTTTTTTCAACTTTTATACTTCAAATATTGTCACTCGAAGCAAATTCACACCATTTATTAAAAGTGAAATTTTAGGAAGCATTACATTTCTAAATTAAGTAATTTTGCTCCAAATGTAGCTGTAAATTGTCTCCGCTAGCTGCGTTTTGCGTGAATTGCGACTTTGAGACAAGCACTTCAATGAGCGTACATTGAGCAATGCATATCTAAACAACCTAAACAACCGCCATATTTTTTGCTTTCTCAATTTATTTTTATTTATACCAAATTTTTAACAATCACTGATTAACATTAGCTAAATTTTATATTTCTTAATAACTGATTCAGATCAACGTGTTTATTTAATGTAAAGTTTTTAAAAAGTTCAAATTTATTTAAAACTTGTTTTACTTTTCGAAACTTTTTTCTTTTTTCCATGACATTGAGAAACTTTTCGGTTTAGGAATTTGTGTTCTGTAATTGTTTAATATTCTTAACATGAGATCCGTGTTTAAAGGACACACTGGAAACACTTGCAAACATCTTTCGGCAGATCCAGACGAATGGCCCACAAAACCAGCGTAATTATATGCGTAAACATGAGTTACAGCGGTCGGGTAATCAGTGAGTGCGTTATGTCTGCAAAAATTAATTCATTAGTTCTCAAATTTTAAGTCTATTATCAACTATCGTGTTAAAGTGTGGTAATCCCAATTTGTTGTTGCATTTGTGTATAAGTGAACATACAGTGTATGTTTAAAAAACACTCGCTTATAATTATTGTAATTATATTTAACAACTTCTAAATACATAGTGAGTGCAGTTGTAAAGTTGTGTCACACAAATTTTCACTTAAATATTGACAATAAATAATAACGTGAGTAACTTTGTAAAGTCATACCCGAAAACAGAACGAATTTTTTTGATGAGTGGGGATTCACTCGGATCCTCTGTGTTTGAAGATATTTCACAAATCACTCTTAACAGACAGTTGAATG
>NCKV01001408.1:0-10393 GCA_003675905.2 Leptotrombidium deliense
GACCTTGTTTAGCCTTTGCGTGTACTAAACTTCTATGCTGTTTTTTGTCCGACTGGTGCGATTTTTCGGTATACGCTATAGCCTAACGTGGTCTACTCATCATAACAAATAAAAAGATATCCTGCTTAAAAAATTCGGACAGTTGGTTGAGCCGTTATGTGAAACATAAAAAAACCTTACTGTTTTATTTAATAAGATTAGTGAATGTAGATCTAATTCGAGTTATAACGACATGTCAATATGGAACCTCAAAGTCAAACCTATTTATCGTAAAATATGTTTATTTCGACAGTCCAATAATTCGCAAAAATACGCTTGTTGAAAATATGAATAAGGTACATAATATGTATGTGTAAATATGAAAATAAATATGTATAAATTGCTTAGAAAAGTTAATTAAAACTTAGACGCCAAATTCAAAAAGAGCGCCTAAAATAAACGAATGACGTGAGCTTAAAAGCAACACTTGTGTCGTAGCATTTGAGAATCTCGCCCCAAAAGTGATGAAACCTTTTTGATTCAACACGTCGTATTATGATTAGATTCTAAAATGAGTAAACGTTGCTTACACATTCGTCGAATTTGCGTTGTGTGTGTGAAATTTTGATAATTTGTGATTTTTGTTCTAATAAATAAACACAGCATTCAAATTTTGTTACCGTTTGCTCAGCAAATTTTACTGAAGTCAAAAATGGATAATGCGTCAAAGTGGCAGACAGACAGTTTTACTTCGAAAGTGGAATTGAGTATTTCTTGCCGAAATTTAATCAATGCGGATTATTTGTCTAAATCTGATCCTCAATGCGTCGTTCATCTGAAAGACTCGTATCAAGGAAATTACATCGAAATTGGTTCAACAGAAGTAATAGACGATAACTTGAATCCTGATTTCGTTAAGAAAATTCCAATTGATTATAATTTCGAATCTGTTCAAACTTTGAAGTTCGAAGTTTGGGATATTGACTACGGCAAAAGCGATTTTTTGGGAAGAATTGAAACTACTTTAGCTGAAATTGTAGCGTGTAAAGGAAGTGATTTTCAGCGGCCTTTGGTTGGAATCGCTGGTCGTGACTGTGGAACAATTCATATTGTCGTTGAAGAAGTATCAGCTTGTAACCATGTTGTTGAACTGCAATTCAAAGGACGTGATATAAGTAAAAGCGGGTGGTTTTGGAAACCAAGTCCTTTTTTGTCGATTTGGCGGTCGAATGAAGGAGCATCTTTCTCGGTGGTTCACAAGACGGAATACCGATCATATTCCCAAAGTCCTTTGTGGCAAACGATTAAAATTAAAGTCAAAGATCTTTGTAATGGCGATTATGACAGGAACTTGAGATTTGATTGCATGAGCTATCATTCCAGTGGGGATCACAAGCTTATCGGATCATTTCAAACAACTCTAAATGACCTTTTAAAGCATGATAAGAGTCAGCCTTTTAAGGTATTTGCATTCAATGTGTCTCAATGGTATTGTAATGTTTACTTATTTTTTTGACAGCTTTTGAGCGATAAAAACAGAAGTGAAAAAGGGAAGATTGAGTTGATGAATGTGAGATTGGAGGAACGTTTTTCGTTTCTTGATTATATCAAAGGAGGAACTCAAATGCATTTCGTAGTCGCAGTTGACTTTACAGCTTCGAATGGCGATGTCCGCAATTCGGACTCACTTCATTACATTGATCCTATGAGCATGAGACCTAATTCGTACGAAATAGCTCTTCAATCTGTTGGAGAAATTATTCAATATTATGACAATAGTGGGTATTTTGCCGGTTTTGGGTTTGGTGCCAAAATACCACCTAATAATGAACTTTCACATGCATTCCCCTTAAACAATAATCCTCAACATCCATATTGCAATGGAATAGCAGACCTTCTTACTTGTTATCGACGTTCACTGTCATACGTAACACTCTATGGCCCCACAAATTTCGCGCCTGTTATTAACAACACTGCGCTTATAGCTAGTCAGTATCAAACTGGATCTAATTACTTCGTCCTTTTGATAATTACGGATGGAATCATCTGTGATATGCCTCAAACAATTAGAGCGATTATTTCAGCCTCTTCCTTACCGTTGTCCATAATTATTGTCGGCGTTGGAAACGCTGACTTCTCCGCTATGGATCAGTTAGATTCGGATGATAAGCTTCTGAGCATCGACAACGCCAAAGCACTCCGAGACATCGTTCAGTTTGTGCCTCTGAACAAATACCTAAATGGTACTCGAACTGCAGTCATGTCAAAAGCGCAATTGGCTAAAGATGTTCTTTATGAGATTCCAGATCAACTTGTGTCATACATGACTCTCAAAGGTTTTCAACCGAAAAAAAAGTGAGATGTGAACTTTTCTTTTCACTCACAAATTGTGTTTTTTATAATTGTATACACTTTTTTAATGTGTAGCAATACAGTCATTATCGAAATTGAATTTGAGTAATTCATGTGTGAGTAACAAACTGAACAAAATAACGTAACAATGTTTTTTACTTCTACAAAAGCTTGTTTTTATCGGTATTTTTGAAAAGTAATTATGTCTGCAACAGTTCACATTGAACTCAATATTCATCTTCGCCAAAATTAACAATTTGCTCATGTTCGTATTGACGTTTTTTTAACTCCAATCTTTTCAAAAATTTGACACTGATTTTTAATCATTAATGATTAATTTACAGTTTTATAACCGAAACTTGACTTGTTCTTTTTTTGTGAAAAGAATTGCAAAAAATTGCGAAAAAATGTAAAAAGAAGCGCCGATAAAAGTGCACTGTTATTGTTTTAACGATTGTAACAAATGGAAGTATTGTAATGCTGTAAAAATTTAATTAGTATGAAGCGAAGATGAGGAGTTAAGTTGCGTGACTTGTTTACAGTGTAGTATAAGTGCAGTTGTAATAGGTATGCAATGTGTGCCGATCGTTTCACGGAAAACTGTGGAAACAGTGTATTTGCCATAAACCGATAATTGAATGAAACTGTCAGTTGCTTTCACGACAATTGCTTCCACAAATTTGTAATTCAATAGTTTGTAATAATTCATTGCAAAGCTTGTAATTAGTTGTTAAGGTGTAGCGAACGTCGAATGTTTCAATTGCTGCTTATAAATAATAATGTTCGAGAAAATGTATTTATTACTAAAAGTTGTACCCGTTCTGAATTTTGTGAAAAATGGTTTTTGCTTTTTTGAACTCAGAGAATACATTGAATTCCAGAAAGCGTTGAGTGTTGCTGCGTGTCCGCTGCATTATTCACGAGTGCGTGAGTAATGCTGGACTCGAGTGGTGCCCATACTCGACTCGGTACCTCGAGTATGCAATAATTGAGCGCATTTTGTAATCGAGTGATGCGAACGTTGTTCGGATGAGTCGCTCGAAGCGAAGAAATAAAGACTTCACATACTTTCAATGTGCGGCCGCATCGTTGCCATCGCTGGCATCGCTCATCGCAAGCTTTGCACAATTCACATTTCAGGTGTACTCACCGTTCACCTTGAATCTGCCAACAATTCACCGCTTTTATATTCAGCGATTTACGCTAAATTCTAAATTCTCCGAAATAATTAACTTTTTCAAGTCACATCTTTTACGTCACGTTCTGTTCTCTTTTCTTTCATTCTACGTTTTTTGGTGCATTAAAAAACATGAGATTTTAATTGTTTTCCGGTCTTCTGAGCTTCTTCAGAATTTGTGTTCAATTTTCTCGAATGCGCATTCAATGAATACCAAACACCCATAAAAACTGTGGGTGATTTTCAAGTTCATTCCGAGTGCCTCATTGCGTTCAAACATTCGATAATTCGCTCTGTGAAGCGAAAGAATAAGTTTTCAGCAGTCGTTGCAAAAAGAACGAATAGATATGGTTATTTACTGCGATCAGATTTGAAATGAGAGCTAATGCAAAATTGCAGCAAATTGTGCCAGTGAACAATAAAGTTTCGCAATGTGTCTCATTGCAAAAAGTTAGCGAAAGTTATGTTTGCGAACGCAAAGCAGGCCGCAGAGCAGCCTTGCCGTCGGCTGTTTGCTTGACCTGCGAACGCACAGCGAGGAATGCGGCACTGAGCGAGTCACGACCCGAGCGCAGTCCGCGGCGCTGACCGACAACGGGTTCACATTCGTAACGGACGGACTAAGACCGACAGAGGGCGGTTGCGATGAGTGACTGTGGCGCTGTGAGTGTTTGTAAACAGTGTTCGAGTTCGGTTCTCAGTGTTGCACCGTTTCACTGTTCGCTTCTCGCAACGATCGCTGCCACTGTTTATCCACTGTTCACTGTTATTCGCCGCGAATCGCGATTTACTGGAGGTTCGCTGTAAGCAACGCTCGCTAAACTCGCGTCCGTTTCGTCGGTAATCGCAGCGCAACTCAAGAGTAACGCTGCCTTTTCGTGCGCTCGCAACGATCAGTGAAAAGAGTTGCCGTCAAAATGGCGGATCTGGAAGCAGTATTGGCAGATGTGAGTTACTTGATGGCTATGGAAAAATCCAAGTCGACTCCTGCCGCAAGAGCCTCCAAAAAGATTGTACTTCCCGATCCCAGGTTTGTCCGCCGTTCCAGAAGGCCGCGCCGCGTACGCACGACGCACTGTCCGCTCGTTTTGTGCGATGTTCGCGTCCGATTTGCTAATATCGCGCCCACAGATCGCCGATCTCTGCGATAACTGTGCTCATTGCGGACGCTGTGCGTTGTGTTGTGCAGTGCAGTGAAGGCCGGTGAACAACCGACCGATCGACCTTTCAATGAATGCTTCGTTACTGATTGCAGTGTCCGAAGCGTAATGCATAGGCATTTGGAGAAAATGGGCGAAGTTACTTTTGATAAAATTTTCAACCAGAAATTAGGTGAGTCATGTTTTGTATATTGATAAAGCAGAAAACGCTCTCGATTATTTGCTGTGGTTGCCGTTCGCGCGATCACCATAGAACAGTGCCTTGTTTGTTTTCTTTCGTCGTTCGGAGCGTTAAACGAATAATACACGGCACTCTCTTCGATTAGTAATGCGTTTGCTCTCCTTATTAAAGAAACTTCTTTCTCTTTCTGTAGGTTTTCTATTATTTAAAGAATTTTGTGAAAACATTTGCGACGAAAACGTACCTCAGTTGAAGTTTTTCGAAGAGGTAAATAGTGGTCATAGTTTGCATACAGTAATGAATGGTTGAGTAAAACGGCGGAAAGTAAGAATGAATGCCGTCACGATTCGGGATTACAAAGAGCCGTGAAAACATTAAAATAGCAATCATTCACTGTGATTGCAATGAGTTCACTTGCATCTCACTTTCTTTTTCTGCTTTTTTCAGATTAAAAGATACGAAAAACTAGAAACCGTTGACGAAAGGAGACAAGCGGCAAGAGAAATATACGATAATTTCATAATGAAGGAATTACTTTCTCAGACACATGTAAGTGCTTCATAAATATCTATTTGAGTCGTATGCAGTCACGGATTCGATGATTGCTGGCAAATAATTACAAATGCGATTACAATTGTCACGATTTGGCCATCGAGTGTATTGCACTGTTCGCTCACACTGAACGTTCACGAAAATTGTCGAAACGAGTGAATGCCTTGCGAAGCATTCGCTGAGAAATGCCTTTCCGCAAGACGCGGAAAGGGAAATCATTGTCGTTCACTCTTCGATTCTTATCTGCAGCCAATTTCTGTTTCGTGCATTTCAATCAGCTGCGCTTTGTCACTGAAACGTTTTCATTTGACAACCATTGACAGCTGAGTGTTGACATACACTTGATCACGTTTTTTAACATTAACGTTTACAACTTTTGAGATTGCTGATTCAGCGATTGATATTTATTTTCTTTCATTCACAGAATTATCCAAAAGACGCTGTAAATCACGTTCAAAAGTATTTAATTAAAAATGAAGTTCCGGTCATATTATTTCAACCATACATCGAGGAGATTTTCAGCCACTTAAGGGGTGATATTTTTAGGAAATTCATTGAAAGGTTAATAAACAGCTGTGTTATTTATATGTAATTACCGACTGTCATCGTTTTGCAGTGACAAATATACTCGATTCTGTCAGTGGAAAAACTTGGAACTTAACATCCAACTTACAATGAATGACTTCAGTGTTCATCGAATCATTGGTCGAGGCGGTTTCGGTGAAGTTTATGGCTGTCGAAAAGCAGACACCGGAAAGATGTAAGCAACCACCGAGACATGCTGTCTCCTCATATGCAATTTATTTTTAGGTACGCTATGAAATGTTTAGATAAGAAGAGGATAAAAATGAAACAAGGAGAAACGTTAGCGTTAAACGAACGAATTATGTTATCACTAGTCTCAACTGGAGTAAGTCAATGGTGTTTTCACTCATTGTTTACGTTATTCGTATTTATAGGAAGATTGTCCTTTCATAGTTTGTATGACATACGCCTTTCAAACGCCTGATAAATTATGTTTTATACTTGATTTGATGAACGGTGGTGATTTACATTATCATTTGTCACAACACGGCGTTTTCAGTGAACAAGACATGCGTTTTTACGCGGCCGAAGTAATACTCGGACTAGAACATATGCACAAACGCTTCGTCGTTTATAGAGATCTCAAAGTAAGTTTTTTACCAAGTGCTGTATTCCTGCAATTTATCAAAAATTTCGTGTACTATAAGACTTGTACTTAGGAATTTAGAATATTTTCATTATATTTTGTTTCATTTACTTTCATCAGTGCATTAATGTTCATATTTTATTGTTTTTTTCTTAGCCGGCGAATATACTACTTGATGAGCATGGCCACGTTCGCATCTCTGATTTGGGTTTAGCGTGTGATTTTTCGAAGAAAAAGCCTCATGCTTCTGTGTAAGTTGCATTGATGTTTTCACAGAAACATTGTTTATTATTTTTGAAATGCAGAGGGACTCATGGTTACATGGCGCCTGAAGTACTCTCTAAAGGAACCGCTTATGATTCTAGTGCGGATTGGTTTTCTTTGGGATGCATGTTATATAAACTTTTAAAAGGGTATGCATTCCATTTATATTCAGTTAAAACGGTGCTAAATCTTTTCATTTTAAAGGCACAGTCCATTCCGTCAACATAAAACTAAAGATAAACATGAAATTGATCGAATGACTTTGACAATGGTATGTTTTATTTTTGATGAATGTTAGTTAACCTTATTATGTTGAAAAGAACGTAGAGCTTCCAGATACGTTTACTCCAGAATTAAAATCATTATTGGAAGGTTTACTTCAACGAGATGTCGATAAGCGACTCGGATGTAGAGGACAAGGGTAAGCAACATTTGCCTCGTTGTCAGCTAATGAGAATTTTAGAGCCGATGAAGTCAGGGAACATCCGTTCTTCAAAGGAATCGACTGGCAGTTGGTTTATCTACAAAAATATCCTCCTCCTTTAATACCACCGCGTGGGGAAGTTAATGCTGCCGATGCATTTGACATCGGTTCGTTCGACGAAGAAGACACCAAAGGAATTAAGTTAACCGAAGCTGATCAAGAATTGTACAAAAATTTTCCAGTTGTGATTAGTGAACGGTGGCAACAAGAAATATCTGAGACTGTTTTTGACACTGTAAATCAAGAAACAGATAAAATTGAACAAAAGAAAAAAGCAAAGTTTAGACTGAAACTTGAAGATGAGAAAGAGTCAGATTGTATATTACATGGTTACATAAAGAAATTAGGAGGACCATTTGCATCTGCCTGGCAAACAAGATACTCTAAATTGTATCCTAATCGATTAGAAGTACACTCCGAGTCCGGCAGTGCCAAACCTGAGGTATCCTTTGAATATTGTTTTGTGGTGTAATGTATTGTTGGGTAAAAAAGGACAATGACTGAAGTGCACAGAATTCAAGTATTCAGAGTTTATTTAGTTTTTTGTTGAAGTTTTTTATGATATTGTTAGGTGTTCATGTGAAGTGATGAGAAACTTTCCTGTTTTCTGTGTGATTTACTCTTGAGATATTTTTTCAGTTGTAATTGGAGACTGAGTCATTATTTTTATAGTGTACTAAACTGTACAATGGCAGCGAATCGAAGGGAATATGTTTCTGAAAAAAGCGTGTATGTTTTCAAATGGAGCTTTTTTGAAATTCTTGAAGGGAAACTGATTATATTGAAACTAATTATTTCTTCATTTTTGCAAGGCAACATTCATTGATTATATCTTGCTTTTAGTTTGTGATAAAGCAGAATATTTTAGATAATCGAATATCATCGTTTCAAATTAATGTGTAATTTATTTTGATAATCGTTTGACTCTTGTTAATATTTGACGGAAGCTTATTGTTTTAATCATCCTGTCCCTTGCATTTTTGAACGATGCTAATTGACTGATTTGTGTTACAATTTATTTATTTGTTGATTGCAGTTGATATTTATGGACCAAATCGATGAAATTTGTGCAGATTATGTACAAGTGAAAGGAGAACAGTCCATTGTTCTAAAAATGAAAGGCGAAAGAGAAAGGGACGCAAAAGTTGTTCTCACGACTCCAGTACGTAACGATTTGCTTTTCTCGATGTAAAACAATTGACTTATTTTGTTATAAAAAGGATGAAATTGCGCTCAAAGAGTGGCTCATATCTTTGAAAGCTACACACAAAGATTCCGAAGAATTACTGCGAAGTATGGCGAAGAAAGCGACAAAAATATACGGAACGGAGAACCGCTCAACAACTTCGACTACATTGTCAGGAATAAATACATCAGCGACACATCATCAACACACCACTCCTTTGCTAAGTAACCGGAATAGTAACTGAAACTGTGTTCAGAGTTGCGGTAAAGTATGTGAAGTATCAAGCGACGGATTCGTGCGCAGACTAGAAATCGTTTGCCGTTACTGTTGAAGTCGAAGTCTCAGCTGGTCTGACATTTTTATTTATTTATTTGTAAAACATTTATTGTCATCACTTTATTAACCTGTGGAAATCTTGACAACTGTAAATTTTTTGGTAGATTTAATGCAAATGTGAAACCAATCGTAAAACC
Source organism: Leptotrombidium deliense (assembly GCA_003675905.2). Classification (NCBI taxonomy): domain Eukaryota; kingdom Metazoa; phylum Arthropoda; class Arachnida; order Trombidiformes; family Trombiculidae; genus Leptotrombidium; species Leptotrombidium deliense. The sequence continues at coordinate 8,980 of NCKV01001408.1, forward strand.
ATTGTTGCCAAAAGAAATGAAACCTGAAGAATATAGTGAAATCCAGTGTTTTAAATCAACGGTTACATTGTTGTAATTCACTTATTGTTTTTTAATTTAGCTTTTATTTATTTTTTAATTTATCACTTTTTCAGATTTCGAAAAACCTGTGAACATTTATTGACAGCGTAACGAAAGAAAGCGTTTCATTTTGTCTGTGATAGAATTTATTGAGTTCAATTTCAGCTTCTCTTTCCTTTGTGGTTTTTCTTAAAAATAAGTAAAGACAGGGTTTTTTAATAGATTTTAATAAAACGAATAAAAATTAGACGAATAAACGCTCGTGTCTAGTTCCGCAGAATGTAATCGACTTGCTGTGCGGTAAGCAATGAAATCATCCTTATGTAGCGCAGTTAAATCATCATTCGAGTACAATGGCAATTTCATATATAGTTTTGAGCTCCATTTAAACTGCGAATAAATTATTTGATTCGCAGTTCAACGTATCGCTCTTTCATTGCACATGAAATTGTCGGTTTGCTAATCGATGTATCATTTCGATTAACAATTTACCTCTTATCGAATGTTTCATATTTTCCGTTGAATCGGTGATAATTAGTATGAAATGTTCTGATTCGATGTTCATGCCATGTGAATCAGATCGCAAGCTCGTTAAATGTGTTCTCTGTGGTAGCCAAGGAATGCTTACATGTGTACCGCAACTCAAATCCAATACTGGAATCGAAATGCTGCTGAAATACCGAAAATCAATCAATCGAGAGCTTTATATTCCTTTGTTTTCGATTAGCATCACACACATCATTCATCAATCATTTCTTTTCTCAGAAAATACTGTATTTGCAGTTGAAATGTGTAATTCACATAATGTGAAATCTGTGAGCTCACAATTCACTCGCAATTAATGTAATCTGTTTCCTAATTTTATACACTAAAATACACATTACGTGTACCGGTGTCAAATAATTTAAGTTAAAGTGTTTGTAATGTTTTATTTATAACGAACTGAAAAAATAAAGCAATTTTTAACAGACACTCGCAGCACAATCTATGAACTTATTTATTCGGTCAGATTTCATATTGCATATTCGCATTGTCAATCGAAGGCTGACGAATATAAACACTGCAACCATTTCAAGTTTCCAAGTCGCTTCGAGTCACCAATTGTCTGGTAAGAAAAACATTTCATTTTTGCAATCGTTCATAATCCAATTGTTTTGCATTCTGACATCGCTTTTCTACATTCGACATCACTTAACTGTTTTGCATCATCTTTTTAAACAATTCCATTAAATGAATGTATCTAGTTGTAAAATTAATTAATTATCTTTTGCAACAACGAAACAATTTTCAATATTTGACAACTTGTTTAAAACTGTGTTGCAACATGTTCAATTACTGTGTTTATCATTCTTGT
>NCKV01001409.1:0-10389 GCA_003675905.2 Leptotrombidium deliense
CAACAACAACAACAACAATGTGCATGAGAATGCAATGAGATTAATAATAAAGAATCACGAACTTGTTTATTACTCAATAAACTGAAATAAACGATTTTATAAGCTTTCTTAAATTAGATACAACTATTAGTGAATCGATATTCACATAAATTATAAAAACAGTTTTTACACTTTCGCGGAACTATGTTTAAATATTTTACGATTATTGTTTCAAACAAACATTTTTGATTACTTTTTTCGAACAAATTTCGAATGATTTTATAAACTTTCCTAAATTAGATACAACTATTAGTAAATCGATATTTTCACATAAATTATAAACAATTTTTACACTTTCGCGGAACTGTGTATAAACATTTTACGATTATCGTCTGAAAAATTTCGATTATTTTTGAATTTTATTTTGATTACATTCGTGTATGTCAAATATAAATGTAAACGTTTTTAGATTGCGTACATTCGTGATGTTTCAATGTAATTAAGCTCTACTTTTCAAGCAAATTTTATTTTATTACATATCGATAAATAAGCGAAAATGTGTTGCGATGGTTCACACTGTATTCATATTTCGTTTACTGCCTCTGTTAACGATGTGTTCTCATCGATATGAAAGATGCATTCAGTAATTTACTTTTTCTCTTTTTTGCTTTCATTCTTTTCTTTCTAAAACTAAAATTACAGCTGAAAAACAAGTGTTGAGTGGAAAAGTATGAAGTAATAAGAAAAACATGACATAAAACTCAATTTCCGTTCGCAAACGTTCGCTGCTCGTTTTCATCGTTAAAGGTTCAATAATTTTTCGAACAGTGAAACTCATTTTTTGTCATATAAAGAAAACGTTGCCATTCTTTAGACATCTAGCTTCACTAATACTTTAATGCCGCTTTATTGTCGTTTCCTCCGCAATTTACATTAAATAACGCTTTCGTTGTGAAAATGTGGTCAATCATAAAAGTTGTAAACATTTATTCTGCTTCTAAAATTAGAGCGAATTCAGAGCAGTAGTCAATTTAAATGATAGTAAACTCTTTTTAAGTAAGTTATTCGTGAAAACTCAAAAATGTTCCGTTTTTGAAAGTACAAAAAATTATATTTCTAAAGTAAAGTAAAGTTAATTTTAAAATTTTTATTGATTCGAAATTCGCGTTCAGTAAAATGGAAGCTAATGCAATTCAAATCTTATTATGAAATGAAATGAAGTATTTAGGAATAAATGGCAGTACTTTGTCAGAAATTTCAATATTTCAAAATCTCTACTTTTAATCCATGAAAATGTCAGAAAATATCAATTTTTGCTTCTGATGGAATTGAATGTTGAAAATAGTTAGTTACATTCTAGTATTACTCTGGTTACTCCCCGAAGCTAAAAATATCATACGTAACCATTGTTTGTGTAAGCGTTTGTAACGCAATTGGTGAGTTATCGCTGAAACAACGGTTTGCAGAAAGCACACAGTTTAGATTAAAAGTAAAGCACTGCGATTACGATGTGTTTTATGAGTGAAACAAGCGTTGCACAGATAAAGGTGACATGCATTCATTATTTGTAATGTTACTACTTTTTCTTCACTTTCAATTTTACTGTTTTCTTCACACAATGAAAGATACGAATGAATTGAAAAACAAAACTGTTGTAATTATAAACTTTTTTCTAACGAACCGTTCTTCTCTTAAATTAGTGTTCACGCTCTTTGAACGCAATGTTTTTGCGTTACATAAGACTTGAGGCTAAAGACAGTTATTTGGAAAAAGCATACATCTGCTTTGCACACTTCAATTATTTAAAAACAATCTCAACCTTCAGAAGCATGTCAACTACCCAAACAGTTACATTATTTACTGTAAAATCCGATCTCTGTCAGCTATTACTACACTTCCAATTAAAATGAAAAAATTTTCTGCTTTCAAATAACGATCCATTCGCACGACATTTTTGAACACACTTCTCACAGTGATTCTGCTTTATTAATTTAATTGCTTTTTGAAATTTCATTTCACAATGCATTCAAAAGCTGCACGAAACTTTTTCAAATGTAACTACGTTGAGAACGCTTGTCGGGAGTGGTTCGCAAATAATTGTAATAATTGTAATTAAATTCAGTTTTTCACTTAAAATATGATATTATATTCGCTACATTTCAATGGCTATTTGCATATTTAGATAATGTCATATTTTTTGCTGTGAATTTCGAAACTGAATGTGTTTACATTTACGTTTACATTTCCTGAACTCATTGAAATTTGACGATATTTATATCGCTGTTTCTATTCAACCAATATTATCTATTCATGACAATATTGTTTGTTTCTCTGTTTACTGAAAATCAAAATTTCTCGCAATTCGCTTTCGTTTGATCTTTCTTTCATTGTTGCATTTATATTGCCTATGAATGTCAACAACTTCGATTCGGTTGCAATCATCATCACTCTTCGCATCACTTGCTTGCTTCTCTAATATTTTTTGTTCTTTTCTTCAAATTGTTCTGTGAACTAATATTTTTCTTTGGAAACAATGTGCACTGAAATTTAATTTTAAGTATAAAATGATGGTATCGCTGAAATTGAATGTTGCTTTTTATGTGTTCACTTTCAACAAAAATGTGGGCACAAAAAGTATATTGCCATTTGCGATACATTATTACATTTCATGTTACTTAGATCGACGAAAACAATTTTCTTTTATAGTCGTCGAGTAAAACAGTGAAAACTTGTGAAAAAGTTTCATTAAAAGTTTTTTGAAAAAGTGGTGAAAGAAGAATATGAGTTTCCAGCGAATGAGCAACATGTATTGCATTGCTTCTTCGCATGTATGTATTTTTCGCATTTGTCCCACGCTGTTTGTTTGAAACAGTGAAATAATTGTAATCTTACAATTCTTCGACTCTCTGTTCTTTTTCTTCCTCGCCAATCATTTCACTGATTTCCAAATGGAAAGTGAACACAGAAACCAGGAAGAAATGAGCGGTTAATTGAGGATTAAGGAAACCATTTCATTCACATTGTTTTCTTAGATATTTTGTGACGTAAAGACAATTGTTTATTTGAAAATAAGACAAATAAAATGTGAGAATCGATCGGCAAATATCTTCGCCCGAAATTGCTTTGTTTCGTGTTTAATTAAAATTGTTTATCATTTGTGTATTAACTGTGAAAACAGTTGATGAATAGTTGCTTGTATTTATTATGCACACTGAGAAAATGTAAGTCTTGCATTGAAGACAATAGAATTGATTTTCTCGTTTCTTATTCGAAGAAAGAAATGTTAATCTTTCGTTAGACTTAATAAATCCTTGTAATTACTGTCAGCGAGTATGATGATAACGAGTATTCACGAGAGGCTCATTCTAATCATTTCTTATTTTCCATAAAGAAATAAATTCGCCAATTTTAATCAATGTACACTGTATACTGAACTTTATCTTTCGTGCATTGGGTTCCGTTTTTCTTCGCTGTTGTTTTTGTTGTCTTCAATTAAATTACATTTTTAATTAACATTTTGCCTCGGATATGCTTCGCTTTTTTTGTATACTTGTATTGTTAACACGACTGTTTTTGTTGTATTCCGTGTTTAACGAATTCTCTTGTAAGAAATGTTAGATTCCTTTTTTGGTAAGAAAGAATTTAACGAGAATTTACTGCGATTTCTAAGAAAGATAAATGCTTTGTAATGAACACGCTTTTCTAACTAAGCTTCCTAACTAATGAAGAAAAGTTTGTACATTTTTAATGCGACATTAATCGAAAGTTGTGTTACATACTTTTGCATGAACAGCGGTTTCACAACGTTCAAATGAATAATTTGATTAGTATTTGAAAAATATATCATTTCATTAAACATTAAAACTTCCGTCAAAAGTTTGGCAAATTGTGCTAATCAAAACGACGTCATAGCTGTTTTAATTAAAGCGAAATTAAGCTTCGCCAACATTTGAACGCAAGGCACACAGATAATTAGGAATTATTACATAATCAATGAATATCATTAACTTTCGTCACTGCTGTTCAGCTTTGCAATCTGTGCTAATAAATGATATTCATGCGTTCAACTCGAGACTAAATTAAGCAAACAAAGTTTGTTGTTTTTTAACTTCTCTAAACTTCGAGTCTGACTTTTCTGTTTTTTTTGTACTTTTAAGAAATTCAAAGAACATTCAAAGTCTGTCATCATTTAGACTTCGCTTTTATTCACGATTCGTTGCGAAATTTAAAACTAAAATATGAATTCGGTTGAAATTGTAAAAAAAGAAAGCGTTGAAAATTATACAGCAATTACTTTGATAGCGGTTTTTTTGTAATATACTTTTACGTTTACTGTTAACTTCAATCGTTACTTCAATTACTTTCAAGAAAAAGTAGGTTTTGACTGCAATTTTGCGCTTTCTTTAATTGAACAAAACGTATTTTCAAAAGCATCCTTTCAGTTATAATACAATCGTTAAGAGAACAATTATTGTCTCAGTCGAATACAGCATAATTTGTGGCCTTTTTTCAAACGAATTGTTCTGCCAATGAAAGCTCCTCAGTAATTCGCTGTAAACGATTATGATTGCAGTAATAATTTATATGCATTTTGAATATTGTTTTGAAAATATATATTCGAAGCAATAATGAAGTCATGTTTATATATTACGAATCTCATTTGAGTGCAGATTTATGTTCGAACAGTGGTTGGCATAAATATTTGATTCGAATTCGAAATGCCGCTGAAATTCATTTTTCTTATCTAAAATACATGTATGCTTGAAAATAATTGATCAACTTTTTTCCGGAATCGAGCCAAAATGTGAACGTTTAGTTCGTTTAGTTGTGTGTAACATCAAAGTTTGTTTCGGCGAAAAGATGTGTTCAAGATAATTTATACATTTTGTTTCAATTGAGTACTCGAACTTTGTTGGCATGCTTTAATCGATGCACTTTTGTGTGTCGGAATATCAACGAACGAATCACGATTCTTAAGCTCTTCCAGTTTCAATATAATAATAAGAGTAATAATTGTGATTACATAACACATCAACACAAATATGCGCTCATCTCGAAATCAATGAGTGTCAAAAAATAATAATACGCTTCGACTGCAAAAGCTCGTTATTATAATATTCCAGAACTCGTTTTAATTGCAATCATTTATCGATAAATTATTTGTAATAAATCATTACTCTTAATTTAAACATTGTTTTTTCATATTTTAATTGTTGCATTTACCGTAAAAAAAGGTGAGTATGTTTAAGGACGTGAATTAATTTATGTATTTGAAGCTCGATTTGCAATTTATTAATTATTCGGTAAATTACAAAATGAGTGCATCTTTATTTATTAATATTAAGAATGTTAATGATTGCGAAAATGTAACAATTTACGTAAACGTGTTTAATTTGTCGCTTAGCATTGAATACAAAGTGATTAAAATATTATGAAAACGCATAAAGCGCAACCCTTTGCATGAATCGCTGAAATAAGGTTATTGTTGATGGATCGCATAACTTCTGTACGTCTTCTTCGAAAAACATTCATTCCACTACTCGCACTACTTTAAAACGCTGTAAGGCTGAAAAATGCAGCGATCACCAGTTTTCGAGGTAGTGCCTCACTTTGAGAGACTTGCTTCGCTCGATCAACAATTATCATTAAAATCGACACTGATTAAAGTGAATCGCAGCTGTACACCAATGCAATGCAGTGCATTGCGTCAAACGGCAATAATCACTCGCTTGTCGCTAGCAAACACGAGTACACGTCGAAAGTGTGTATTCATCATCGTTTGTTGTTAAACATTCAAATAACGATAACATTCATTGCAAGAGATCCGTTTAGTCAGAATTATTTATTTCCTTTGAATTTGTAATTTGTTTTTGAATTGCAAATTCACTACTCAACTAAATGTAGTATAAACACTTGCTTGTCGTCTTGAGAACAGTAACTGCAGTTTGCTTTTATGTTTTTGGCGAACTTGTTTTCGTTTTCAAACGACTGTATTTAAACACAATTAACGGTAAGCTAAGCTTCGCTTATTTTTATAATTTACAAGAATTTTATATATAATTTTCACTTTAATCGCATTCTGAGAAGAGGTGCGATGCGCTTTATAAACTTTGGGTGTCGTTTGATGTTGTTGCAATGTAGTATAATGCAATGTTTTGAGTTACTTCAGTGATACCATTGGGTTGTCGACCGCTGTTTGTGGCATTTACGACACACATTACACTACGTTACACTGCGTATTAGTATTATTATTATTTGTGAGAAGTAAAATGAAAAACGACGAGTGTTAAATAGTTGTATTTTATATTAAATTTCCAGCCGATTTTCGTTCTCTTTTCTTTTCTGCGAAGTAAACTTTTCTCCTTTTTACAAAAAAGGAAGCATATTCGCATCCATCAGCAAAAGAATGTTTCTTGAAATGTGTTTTGAATTGAATAATACAGTAAAGTATAAAGTTCTCATTTCAACTTCAAATGCGAATGCGAAGTCACACGCATCTGTGATTGAAATGAACAATTTGTTTCAATGCATGCGTTGTATTGAAGAAGCGAAATAAAAGTTTGTTATGTTAAAAGGTAATCAATCACTGTGGAACGTGGACATGGAAGTAATTTGCAGAAGTTTTTCGGAAAATGCGTGGAAAAAAGATCTCTGCTCGAATTGCTACAAGTCCGAAGTTGAGCATTGTTTCGTCGACGAATCGAAGAAAGTTGCGTTCAATGATTTGAAAAGAAACAGCATACAACAATTGAAGTGTCAACCGACGAGTAATGGCAATAAAACGGACTGTGAAAATGATGAGAACAGGTTGTGGTTTAAGACAGTGACAATAAACAATGAAATCAATGGTGCGAATGATAAGAACGCTGAGTTTTGCATGAGAAACAAACGAAATTCATCACATTTGACTAAAAACGAGATGTTCGTCACCATAAAGCCGTTGATCTCTGCGAAGGTTTCTCGTTCGCTTTCCGGTATTTTGAAATCAAAAAGCCAGAAAAGAGAAGCGAGAAAAAATTCGGTCCAATTTAAAGGCGACCCGATTGTAATTGGCTACAGTTATTCTGATGAATACGACTCTGGCAATGAAGAAGAGGACGGCGAAGATTCCGATGAATTAGATAACTTAGATAACGATTTGTTCGACGAAGATAGCGAAATAAACGAAGTTACCAAGGCTAACACGTCGTTCAATTCAAACGAGGAAAATTTTAAACGCGTTCATGAACACAATGGTGGAAAAAGTGACATTCAAGAAATACCGGAACCGTCGCAGTGTATTAAATTCAAAAATAGTTTCTTGGATTTTACTACTGACATTGTTGAAAATAGAGTATCTATTAATAGTGACGACATTGAGGATCACAAAAGTATTGAAGTGACTGAAGATTTAGAGATTATTAGAACAGTTTTTGTAAAAAGTGAGACAAATAGCGAAATCGAAATGAATGCGCCTAAATTCACGAAATGTCCGAGTGACAACAGCAGCGGTATATTGGAAGATTCGCCGACAGCAATTTACTCTCCTGGTGACGATTTGTTTGTTTGCAACAGTACTGGTGGCAGTAGCAGCGATTGTTCTTCACTTGAAAGCACCAGCAAACCAACGAGTTTAATCGATGGCTATTATGACAATTTAGGTGCTGAATTCTGCAACTTGCTGGTGAAACAGGCGTCGCAAGCGTCAATTCAAGGTTCGAATGACAAACAAGAAACATCTGCCAAATGCCAGCAATCGATGGAAGCGAACAGCAAAAATGAAACAGTAGTTGTTTCTAACAACAAAGCTTGTGATGACAGTGCGATTAAAAGTCAAATATTAAAAATTGAATTTCGAGACTCGAAAAGTGAGCTTTACAACGATTGTTTGAATACTGAAGAGAACAAAGAACCAGTAAAGCCCAATCGCAGTCAGAAATCGGTGAAACCAGCAGTTCCTTCGAAACCAGCTTTAACAAAGTCTGAAGGGAAGAATAAAAATGAAAATAATATTGCAGAAGAGAACAATAACTCAACGGAAGACAATGATAGCGAATCTCAAGTAAAGCGCGATCAGCGACTTGCAGAGCTTGCTGTTGAATTGGAAAGAGTGAGGCTTACACACAATAAAAGAACAGCTCCTTTACCACCAGCTAAGAGAGCTAAAGAAAACGGAGAGAAAAATACAGTAAAGAAGACAAACAGTATACCTCCGCCTCCGCGACCTCCACCGCCGAATATGCATAATTCGACAAAATTCTCAATCAAAAAGTTACTGAAACTGACGAATAAAGACAGCCATGAATTTGAATCTGCAAATCCCAAAGCGTGGAAGCAGTCCATGGAGTTTGACCGTTCAAAGGTGCAAATTATTCATCCTTTAGAGTTGACAGGTTACGATAACTCTGAAGCAATGTATGAGTGCATTTCAGAGTCGTCTGACACTTCTAGCAGTTCTTACAACTCTTCGATGAACACATCAAAAGTAAAAGTGAAGGCACCGACAGTTCCCTCAAGACGTAACAAGTCACTGGAAAAGTTGACAGCGATCGATGTGAAACCGCAAAAAACATCGAGTTCATTTTACGTGCATCTGACTGCACTGCCACATCCACACAATCCTCCCCCTCCTCCTCCACCGCCATCCATTTCAACACTTCCTACGAACACAGATGCGACTAAAAGCAGACCGGTTAGCTGCTTATCGATATCATCAAATTCATCTATGACTACTTCACAACAGTCCCCTACATCTCCAACATCATCACAAAGTTTATATGACAAATCTGGCGACAGCCTCACCAATTTAGAGCAGTCTTATTCGACTATTGCGAAAATGAATTTTGATGCTATAAATGCCATTCTTCAGCAGTATTCGAAAGATGAAAAAATGAATTATATCAAAGAGGAATCAATCAAATACGCAAATTGTGAAAAGATAACAGTGAATTTCAGATTGCATCGCGATTCTGTTTTGGAAACAAATGGAAGCAAAGTTCACGTTTTGGTGAGTATTTTGTAATATTTTCACACACTGTGACACTAATTACGGCACAATTAAAGATTGTGCTAAAAACATAATTAATGGTAAGATATTATCAAACGCTTCAAATCACCGTGAATGTGCAAACAGAGTTCTTAGAAAAACAGAATTAGAACAGTTTTAGCGTAATATTTACAAATTAAACGTTTCATCAAACATTTTACACTTTGTTGTTTTGTTTACGGCAAAACGATTACAGTTCGAGTGTGTAATATATTAGCCAGAAGTGTTTTTCAATGAAAAATTGATTTACATTTTCCGGTTGACAATCGGTTTGTTTCAGTCATTTCAAGTGCTTAATAATTGATAATGCGCTTGTTTAGTGTACCTCTGATAACTACAAAATTGGTTCAGAAGCGTATCCGGACATCAAGGCGGTTGAGTCGAAGTCGAACTTCGTGTTTGACTCTGAATTCGACACATTCGTAACACTGGGCGACATTATCAGTGGAAACGTTTCTCGATTACCAAAGGAATGCTCTGTTAAACAAATCTCAATGATTATCTTGCAGCTGATTGTAGCATTGAGACAATATCAAGCAAACGGTTTGGAAGAGGTTACTGAGGAACATTTATCGGTCTCTTTGGTCTGTTTGAGCAGCAAACGAGAAGACAAAGTTTACATATTAACACCGAAAGCTGAATCGTTTGCTAAAACAGAATGTTTCTCACTGCAACAACAACTCACACTTTGTCAATGTGCTGAAAATGTTTTACGAAATTTGAATCGCAAACGAGAAAATATTTTATTAAAAGTTGAGAACATATTTAACGAAGAAAAAGCACAATCGTTATCAATTGCGAAGAATATGTGCGAACTTATATTGTTTGCTGTTCCTTTGGATCTGAAGAATCAAGAATCGCTCAAGTATTATTTGGACGTGGAACGTTCTAAATTCGTGACAAACTTTGTTATCAATGGCACTGCGTCCTCAAAGAAATTGCTCGATTATTACTATTTATTATTTCTCAACAAATCTCACAAGAAAACTTTATTTGACGCAATGAAACGATTGAATGATTTTTCTTCTTAATTTTTGTATTTCAAGCTTTCCAAGAATAAAATGTCAACTTTTTATTTTCAAAAAGGGTTTTTTTGTTTATGTACTGTCCTCGAAGTTTGTGCGGACGTTTAGGCACTTCACGATTAGATTGGCATCAAACACGCACAGAGTGACCAACGTTGTCTGTTCAACAGCAGTTTCAAAATGACAGCTTTCAACTCAAGTAACCAAAACAAACAGAAATAGATTTATGTCACAATAAATAAACACTAGTTCGTAAAGTTACGTTTACATTAAAACAATGGAACTGGTATTCGCGTGAATACAAAGCAATTGTTTTCTATTAATTTCCAAATTCATTTGTTACGTAACTTCAATACAATT
>NCKV01001410.1:0-10382 GCA_003675905.2 Leptotrombidium deliense
GCGCATCGATTCCACCAGGCAACACATACTGACCGCGAGCTTCGATAACTCGAATACCGCCTGGAACAACGAGGTGAGGACCGACTTGTCTGCGAAAAACATTTTTTAATTATACGTTAAAAGTTGATTGAAATCAGTCGTAAAAAAGCAACAAACAAAAGACAACCAAAACAAAACACAATTACGCAGACATGACAATTATGAAATTAAGCAACTGTGTGTGTAAACAAACTGGTTCTACTCTCAGTAATCCGAAGGTTAAGAACTACACGGTGACATTCATTCATTAACGGTTTTAGCAATTATGTGTGAGAGATTACTGTAATCTTAAATTAAAATCTGCTGCGAATATCTTACTTAATGATTCCGTCCTCGATGTACACATCGGCGTCGAACATTTGATCATCGTTTACGATTCTTCCGCCTTTTATCAGAACTCGATTCTGTGAACTCTGTTAAAATTGGGAAAAGAAAAGCAATAATCAATAAATTGATGTGAAACCAAGCAACAAAGGGTAGAGCAATACCTGAACATGAATCGGCAGCTTTTTAACTACTTTTGCAGACATTATAAATTATTAAATTACATAAAAACGTTGAATCGAATCGAGTGATTCGAAAAGAAACGCCTTGTTTTTAAATAATGTTTCCGTTTTGAGTCGATAAAAAAGCGCAGAAAACAGACAAGTAGCGGAGTGCGAGGCGAACAGTACAAGCTTTACTTGGTACAGCAGCGAAAATCAATAAACACTGTTGGCAACGTAAATGTCTCCCACTGAACGTGTACTGTACGCGTACTTTTCGAACGAGTAGCACTCAATCGCAATGACCGCGAAAATTCGTCAGCCAACCGGATATCCGTGGTGTACCCGTTGCGCCGTCGATTCGGTGCAATATTGACGCACTGTCACAATCAGTGGCGATGTCCGAACTAAGATCTGCTTCAGAAAGACTCACCGTTATTCGTATACTGCCAATGACGTGCATAATTAACTTATTCTAATTTATTACTTAACTGTTCGGCTTGTGACATATGAGTGAAGTTCGAGCAGAACAGTAGTGCGCTGTTTATCCTCAACGATCGCCTTTTAAAGGCACTTGTTTTCTTTTCGAAACAAAAACAAACTCTCGGCGAACAATATCAGCAATATTATGTATGCTTTTGATGAATTAACAATAACAATAAACAATAAACGTTTTCCGGCCAAACAAACGTTTGTTTGTACTCGCAATTAATTCATTTATTTCACTTCTCTTCACGTCTTTCACTCAACGCAATTTTTTTCAAATTCACGTTTCAAATGTCACGCTTTGAAATACAATTTTTTCAATATAACTTTATGTTTTTTGGTGAACGATTCACTACTCATTCGAAGTTCACTTGAATAAAATAATAAAAAAGCACCTGTTTTCTCAAAACACAAACGAAGGATTTGACTGAAGAACGACTTATTCACTGTTCAAGCAGCGCTGTGTTTGCTTTGAAATGCTGCTGCTGACAAAAATAATGCTCCGAAAGCCATTTCAGACGCTTTTGAGGACATGCCTTCGAATACATTTAAACTAACAATTTTGTGGCTCATTATTTGCGGCCGAAATATACGTGTCCATTAAAATGCATGCGAACAGCGAACGACAACCGATTACGAAGCGATGGTTTCATGTAAGACCTGCTTTCTTCTAAAATCGCCGTTCGTTTTCGTGATTAAAATGTGAAATTAAATATACGAATGCATTTTCCCACAAATAAAAACGTTGTTGTATTAGAAAGCAATCCGCTGCTGTCACACACTGTTTTCTGTGCGATTCATAAACGGATGAAAGAGTCGACGATTGGACTCGCTTCACTGCCGCTTTACGCCACATCACTATTATTGCGACCTCAAGGTTTACGTTCTATCCTCTCACTGTTCGCTCAATCATTTTTACTCTTTTCAAATGAGAATCATTATAACGAGAATAACAATCCTATTCTATTTTCACGACCTTTTCGCAAAGAGGTAACGGATTGCGAACACAGCGCAAAAATTGCAAATTCTTTCACGATAGCAACACTCTTCGGAAATCTGCCAAACTATGTTTGCCACAAATTGCTGATAACTTTAACTTAAATTGTACCGTAAATGCCTATTTTAAATGCTTGGTTACAATCGACACGAAAAGCAAACAGTGAGAGGCGAACAACGAATTGGCGGTTATCGGTGAAGAAAGCATCTTTTGTGCACACCGCGGCAAAGAAGCAGAGAACAGAACACACAATGACTGACACTTACTCGATCGTGGACTCTGCCTCTGGTGGCGAACGGTGCTGCTTCCATTGATGCAGCATTGCGAGCAGAGATCACTTCTTCGGTTCCGTTTGAGATCGGCATTCTTCTTGATAAACAACTTGCTTTGCTTAACTTTGCAGTACTTTCACAGCTTAATTCTTTTGACGTTCTTTTACTGGAAACAAACTCCGGCTTTGCTTTCGTCTCTTTCGCCTTTCTGACAGAATGCGAGTCAATCACAGAGTCTGCTCCAAATTTTGCAGCGATTATTGTCGCATGTTTTGAAAGATACGTTTTGTGAGGTGATAATCTCTGGAACACACTGTCTGGTGACGAGCAACGCGCGCGTATCTCTGCTGACGGAATAGAAGGCAGTGACTTCGCTTCACACGGGTCTGGAATCACGTCGAATAGCGAAGTCGAGTAACTTAGTCTTTTGCTGAGATTTGACGACGAAGCGAAGGAAGTGAAACCCGGAATGTCACCGATTGAAACAGTCTTTTTCGGCATCACTTTCTCACTCGACGTGTTGTGCACATAAATTGGCAGCTTATTTGGCTGCAACAAATTGTTCGGCAGCTGCTGTCGATACTATGTTTTGTGAAGAAGAACTTTTTTGTTACTTTCAAATTCAATAAAGTTTTACACTTTTTGCAGTCACGTTTAATTACAACCAGTTTCTGTAAATTATTTTTTTACTCAACAAAAGGGCGTTTCATTCTTTTCATTTCATTTCACTTATTTTTTGTGAACGAAATTTGTTGTGTTTCAATTCGGTTCTGAAGCGAATCGTAATCGAGATTCATTTCGAGCACACAAATTGATTACTATTGTTTCACTGAATTCGTTGCACTGCGATCCATATTTGAACGCAAATGCAGCGAACACAAACAGCACTTCATATCATAATAATTCCTAATTTACTGTCTGCTCTCATGAATTATTCGTTCGCAAATAACTTTTGCCAAAATTGTTCAAAGTTGTACATTATATTCGCTGTATTCGAATTAACTTGTAGCGTATTGCGTGAAAATGATGCATTTCCGGCTTTTCTTGCTTAAAATTAAAGAGTATTCAAAGAAGTAAAGTTTATATAAGTATAACAACTCTTTACACTTTATTCTCGATTTAAGTCATGTTTTTTGCAAAGTTATCCGACTGTAATGCGCAGCAATTTACTTTGATAATTGTGATAAATGGTTGTATACTCAGTTACACGTCACTTTCGTGAACGCAGTGCATTCAATAAAGTCCTTTTAATAAACTAATTAACGTAACTTCAGATATAATTTAGCTGCAATTAAATGTAAATTTGTTGACTTCGCACTGCAATAGAGATTCGAAACTCAAGTGTCACTTAACAATCGAGAAGTGCTGCAATTGTGTGTTGCGTAATTTTTCGTTTCTGGCGCACAAATCATTCAACACAAACGACTTTATTTTTACATCGTTCCGAAGACACGCACTTTAAAGTGAAATTCCAAAAAGTACTTTAAAATTATATACTTTTGCACAAATAATGCATTAACCAGTAATCATCGGATCGTTGGCAATAATAGATTACTTTTCATATTTCCAAAATTGCTTCAATAATGAGCGTTGTTGTGCTTGTCGTTCGGCTAACGATTAAATCAGTACGCTGCTCATTTGCATCGCTATCGGATTTTCATGGACTGATTGCTTTGAAGAACATACTGCTCATCAAACAATTGCTTTCACAAAAAAACGACGTTTCAGCAAAGCGTGTAATCAAATGCAAGCATGAATCACAGAAAATGAATACAGTGTTGTTTGTTTTTCAAGCATTTGCGAATATATTTTTTTTCATTATTTACAACAAAACAGTCGAAATTGAATGCAATGCAAAGAGCAAAGCTTGAATTCAATGTTTGTTTTGTAAACTTTTACACTGAAATGTATTCAATGACAAGATATTTAAATGGTCCCTTATTGTTCGGTTACCATTTGTTGAACGATTCGCGAAACAAACAAAAAATGGACACAATTTTCGCGAAAAGTGTAGCAATTGCGGAAGAAGAGCTCGATTTGGACGAATTGTTTAAACGAAAAGAAATGCTGAAAGCAATGCTCGACGGCGAAATGGAATTACCGAACGATGGCACAGTGGTACCTAAAAACGAGGAAAATGTCAAAGAGAGCTCAATAGAAAGTGAATGCGACGAGAATATGGCTGTCTCAAACAATCATAAATTAGAACTTGAAACAGATAACGAACCGAAGATTGGTAAGGATGGTTCTGCTAAACATTCACAAAGTAAGAGTGAAAAGAAACGGAAGCATAGTGAAGTTGGAAGAGAATGTTCTGTCAATGAATGTAAGGTGAAGCACGAATATGAGAATCATAAGGAATTAAAGGCATTGAGTGACGAGTGTGAGAAAAAGTCGAAAAGTTCAAGCAGAAAGTCTAAAAAACATTCAAAAAAGCATTCCAAAGAGAGGCACGAAGTTCGTAATTCTCACAAAAGAAGAGGTTCTCGCAGTCCGTTACGTGAAGAGCGTCCTCGCGGTAAAAGTCCAACCCAACGATCAATTCGTGAAAGTAACAGGCGTTCAAAGCATCGTTCGCGAAGTAGAAGCTTAGATAGAAAGCGTTCTTACGATAGAAATCACTTAGAACGAGATTATCGAAACCATGTTTATCAATACAATGATAGGAGACGTCATTCGCCTAATTCACGCAATGTCACAAGTAATAGAGAACGCAGTGATTATGATAGGAGTCGTAGAGGTCGTAGATCGAGGGAAAGAGATGCAGGTAGAAAATTGAGATATGGCAAGAAACTCGAACAAAGGAATAAAGAATCGAGTGAAGATGAAGTAATCGACTTAGAAGATGAGAAAGAAGACGAAGACGAAGAGGCAGAAATTGAAAGAAGAAGAAAACAACGACAAGAACTTCTAAAGAAACTTGGAGTTAATGATGTTAATGAAGCTTCAAATAGTGGGTTTTCCTCTGCCGCCCCTTCGCCGACTAAAAAGAGTGAGAGTTGTGAGAATACGCCATGTTCACCATTCATTGAAGAAGATTCTCAACAAATGGGAATTTTTGAAGATGCAGTAAACGAAAAGCGAAAGTTAATGTCTGAAAACGAACCTCAACCTGACACCGATTTGGTTTCAGATAAAACAGAACCAGTGAAACAAAGGAAAGCGATGGACATGTTCTCCGAGGAAGATCTGGATATTTGTGGAGATGACACCCACGCAGTCATTGGTGGAAAGTCAAACTTTTACAGGACTGGCATCAACCGCGCCTTCGAAAATCCAGCTTTGAACGACAATTGGGACGACGCTGAAGGTTATTACAGAGTAAGAATCGGTGAATTACTTGATGGTAGATATACTGTATATGGTTATACTGGACAAGGTGTATTTTCTAATGTAGTTCGAGCGCGTGACATGGCGAGGAGTGGACATGAAGTCGCTGTAAAAATTATTAGAAGCAATGAAATAATGCATAAAACTGGCTTAAAAGAGCTAGAAATGTTGAAGCGATTAAATGATGCTGATCCTGAGGATAAGTTTCATTGCCTTCGACTTTTTCGACATTTTTATCATAAGAGTCATTTATGTCTAGTCTTCGAACCACTGTCCATGAATTTGAGGGAAGTTTTAAAGAAGTATGGAAAGGACATCGGTTTACACATAAAAGCTGTACGTTCATACTCTCAGCAACTCTTTTTGGCGCTTAAGTTATTGAAAAAGTGTAATATTCTTCATGCAGATATAAAACCAGATAATATTTTGGTGAGTCATTTTTCAAATACTCTTGATTAATGTTTTCATTTTTAGGTGAATGAATCAAAATCAGTGCTTAAATTGTGTGACTTCGGCTCAGCATCGAGTACCTCAGAAAATGACATTACACCTTATTTAGTTAGTCGTTTTTACAGAGCGCCTGAAATAATCCTCGGTTTGAATTATGACTTCAACATCGACATGTGGTCTGTAGGCGTGACGCTGTATGAACTGTACACCGGAAAGATCATGTTTCCTGGAAAATCTAATAATCAAATGTTAAAGTTCTTCATGGATTTGAAAGGACGATTTTCGAATAAGATGATTAGAAAAGGAGCATTTAAGGATCAGCACTTCGATCAGAACTGTAATTTCTTGTATCAAGAAATCGACAAAGTTACTGAACGGGAAAAAGTGGTTGTGATGTCAAATATACGAGCAACCCGTGACCTCCAAAATGAATTGATCGCGGGACATCGTTTACCAGAAGACCAGCAACGCAAAGTTGTACAATTAAAAGATCTTCTTGAGAAGATTCTGATGTTGGATCCAAACAAGCGATTCAATATAAACCAAGCGTTGAGCCATCCTTTTATACAAGAGAGACTTTGTTAGGTACTTTCTGATGGCATTGATCAGCGCTCAAATAACGGTTCACTTTCTTTCCGCAGATTATATGTCCGTTCTGCAGTGAATCACAAATTGCAGTTGTATTAATCTTGTAATCACCTTTCTCTCTCAGATTTGTTTTAGGTTTAGTTTTTCTTCGAGGAGTCATTACTGCGATCGTTTATATCGTTCATTTCATGTATAAGTGTTCGGACGTCACTTGAATAAAAAGAGTTCACCATCTGTGGTAATAACTTGTAATGTTTTCTCACAAAAACTATTTTCTACATAAATTCAATCGATTAAAGCCCTCCTCTGTTACCATTGCACAGGTCGCTTCTAATTGAATGAACATTCAATTGTTGGAAAACGCGACTGTTTAGTAACGACGACTGTTTAAGTATGAATTGCTTGTTATCCAAATCAATTGATACTTTAAAAGGGTTTTCGGATATTTTCCCAGGTTTCGGACGCAAAACAAGCATCACTCCGAATGCAATGGCATTAAATGAGTACGACTGCTGATTTCGGGCTCTTTTCCAGGTAAAATAGTTTCAAAATTTGATTCAGGTTCATTTTCGGTATTTAAACTTGAATTGATTTCGAAACAAATAAAAGTGAATTGGTAACTGAAAAAGAACGTGATACTGTTGAAGTAGAGACGTAATTCACTTTTACTTTTTCGTTCGAAATCCAAAAATCACATCATTAATCTGCGACAAGGTTTTATCGTCGTTACGTCTCTTCTGTAGCTTTAATATTGCTCACAAAAGAGTTTGGCTTTTGTTTTTCTTTAACTCTTTCTTTTCTACAAACAAAAGCATCGTTTTTCATCCTTTTCCACTTAAATGTAAGTTTATGAAAAGATTGACAATCGATTTGTTTTGAAACAATTGTCGAGTTTTAAAATAACGTTTTCTAAACTTTCTTTTTATTTAAAAGTGAACTTTGCACAAAATTTTGTACAAAAACTTTAAGAAACATTAAACGCAATGAAATTTCGATGAAAATGTGTTAAAATTTGTCTGTTTATCTGATTCCGACAAATCATGACTGAATCGTGAATCAATTGCTTTCTTGCAGGGCGTTTGTCGGACACGAAAAGTACTTGATTAATGAACACAATCATTAAAGAAAGTGAACTAAAAAGTGAAAATGTATGTTGTTGTAGACCCAAAATTAGCAAGCAGCGAAAGTTGTGCTCTTTTATTATACAACATCGCTACGCGTTTGCGGTACAAATTTGGAACGATTTTACTTTCTCGTTTTATTCGCTTCTTCCATTCATTTTAAATGAGATTCGAATCGCTTCGCTTTTCGTTCACAGATCGCTTTTTTTTGCTGTTCATACAAATGAAATTCGAAAATCGATTCGTATTTCGATTAAACGAAATTTTCTCGACTCGTGCGACGGATGTATTTTCGTCATTTCGTTTCACTTTAACAGTGAAACAGAAAATGTTTGCTAAACCAATTCGAGTGCTTTCTTGTTTTTTGTTTTTTTGAAATATGCTTTCCGAAAAGGATTGAAAATTGAGAGCAAAAGGAAGAGCGTAAAATGAATTCAAGATTATTTTTAAAGTTTCGATGCACTGCTCGTGATTCAAATTATACTTCAAAAATGTGCTCAAAGAAGTACGAGCCATGATTATCCAAAATTTAATTTGCTTCAGCGGTCGTGTTTTATTGTGTTAATTATCATTCGCGACTCAAAAAATTCTGCTCGATTTACATTAATTACACACATTCAATGCGGTTTACGGACATTTTTTGTTACACTTTTGATGTTGATGGAATGTTCACTGTTATCAAGTGATGCTTTCACTTCTGGTGTACTTATAAATGCTCTTAATTTGCTGCCAGCGAAAAAAAAACAATTAAATTAATTTTGTCATCTAATGATCGATAAAAAATTGAATAAACTTTCAACGCTTCATTAATGAAGTAACGTTTGTTGTTTTTCACCTTCAAAGTTGATTTCCAAATTGCCTAAAATTGCTTTTAAGCACTTCAGAAGAAAATTAATTAAATTCGATCAGTTCTGTCAATTTATAATTTTACACTTTTCTCAAAGTAAACAAATTAAAAAAGTTCATTTTTCGAATCTAATTGATCCGCATTCACTTGAAAAGTGTCGTCGAGTAAATTTTACACTGAAATCAATATTCGAGCAGTGAAAGTGTCGAGAAAACGTTTCCGTGTTTCACACTTCGAAAACGAAATTCAATGAACAGAAATCGAGAGAAGTTCATTTTTTCTCTCAATTTTCACAGAAAATATTGTTTTCCATTGTTTGTAAAACAGTAAAGTGTGATTCTCGACGTTTTGATTGTGTGTCGTAAAATGATGCGTCGTAATTCGTGTTTAAAGATCAATACTCGCTGCGAGAACACTTAACATTACACAAAAAACGGTGATTTCGTTTATACTTGTATACCAAAACAGCACTAATATTGAGAACATGAGTTTTTATTAACGAAAAGCAGTTTATTGTATACACTGTACATTGTACAAGTGGAACGGGATTGCGGAGTTTTACATGTTTCAAATCCTAAGGCTAAAAGTCTAACTTACATTTCGTCTCTTTTATAGCTAATACAGCTGAAGAAGTATATGCAGAAAAGAATATAAGATACATTCACTGTTGCAGTCACTATTTCCTGACCAAATATTACGTGAAAACACACACTCTTTCCGGACTCTTAATTATGCATCGCCTTTATTTTGCCGCAATCACGACACACGCACAAAAACGACGATCGAAAGTGAATTAATAAATGTTTAATTAAAAGCATTGCAACGAATGAAGCATTGTCGTTATTGGATTAATTGTAAGTCACGTAAACTATGAATATTTCAACTCTCAATGAGGTAGTAAATTATTTGACTTTGCGTTTTCGTAATTAACTTTCGCTCACTTTTGATATCAAAGAATCGACGACAAAATCAAACTGCGGTCGAATTTGTGTCAATAGTTGACTGAATTCTACTGAAACTGTGAATGATTGCAACATAATGTGAAAAACGAATCGAGCATTCACTTTATTTGTGTACCAATTTAGAAGTTTCGGAAATTACAAAATAACTATGATATTAAAAGTTACAAAGTTGAGCGTTATTCAGTAATTTCACTTTTTTATTTGATCACCGTTTGCATCACTGTTTGAGAAAATAAATTAAAGTACACACGAATGGTGTGCAATTGCTGCATAACGATTCAAATAAAATTAAAATTAAAACACGCTTATTATCCTAATGACCAGATCTATAGCCATTATTATTATTATTATTATTGTAATTATTTGCTGAGTATTGGCCGTTTACGGCGTGATGACCGTGATGACCACCACTGTTGCCCTGATATTTTGGGGCGTTTCCAAATGAATACATGGGTTTCCAGCCTTTCATATTTTGGCTGCTAGGAATGAAACCGCCAACATTTCCACCATTATATCCAGCAGCTTGAGGTCCGTGGTTTGTTTGCAAACGATGTTCTTGGTATCCAACTATTACTTGTCCTTTTCGTTTGCGAGCACTTTTATAATTTTGTTGTTCTTGATTTCCGCGTTCTCCGCCGAATCCTGCAGCTCTATAATCGACGCCTGTCTGGTACTCTCCTTGTCCTCCGGGTCCATGTCCACCACTTTGTTCATGTCCATATCCGGAACCGGAATAAGCGGTGTTTGCGCCACTGGCAGCAGCTCCATAACCACCACCTCCGCCGCCACCACCGCCACCGCCTCC
>NCKV01001411.1:0-10377 GCA_003675905.2 Leptotrombidium deliense
TCAATTACAGTAATTCAGTCGCATTGAAAATTTTTCTTGCTTTCATCGCAACAACTTTCGTTTTTTTTTGTTTTGTTTCGCGAAATATTATTTCTTGAAACCATTTTTTGATTTCTTCATTTCAAGAAATTGACTTCACTTCTCTTCAACTTGCTCACAATCGATTGAGATTGAAAGTATACTGTAAAGTGTGCAAAATTTGTGCAAGCAATCGATATTAAAGACGGCTATAATTGCTGGTTGCTTGTGTGCATAGTTGCCATTGTTGTTTTATTCTTGTTTTGCAATGAATTCGCTTTGCTTTGCTTCTTCTCTTCGAATGATTAATCAGAGTCGCAATTAAAGTTAATTCAGTGAACGTTTTGCGACTGATTAACTCTTCGTTTTGCTTTTTTTCTAAAAATATATACATCTTAATTTGAGTCGCAAGCAATAATCGATTGACAAGCAATCAATAATAATGTTAATAATAATAATCAATAATTTGTTAATGATTAACGAAGCGAAACGTTTTGTTCGCTATTCAATAATGATACTAATAATAAATTCATTGATTCGAAATTTGGACAAAAAAGATCGAAATAAAATAAAAATTATTATTATCTTAAAAGCATGCTATTGAAGTTTGAGTAAAATTTTTATTTTCGCTCATCATAAAAGCGATGAATTTTAGATATTAGAAAAGAAAAAAGGGAAGAGATGAAAAAAGAGAAATTTTTTGCTTCAAAAAAGTGATGAAAAAATTGAACAGTAAATGTAAAGCAAAGTTTAATGTTAAAAATAATAATGGAAGTTGAGTTACGAATTGTTTGTAAATATTGTTCAGAAATGTGGAAAAGTAATAACTACACGAACAACGAGCAAAAGAGATGAAATGCGTTTAATTTTGAAAAACGAACAAATAATAAGAATTTATTGTTTCAAAAGCGAAATGTACACGATATATTAGTGAACTGAGAAGAGTAATAGAGAAATGCAATTTTTTTCTCGTCGTTTCACTCTGTTTTACGTGTTTCACTTTGAAAATGGAAACGGATTTCTGGTCGAATCATTGCAAACATATTAGTGTACATATCTTTTATCTTTGCAAAAGCATTCACTGAGTGAGTATATGTGCGCACATGTATTTCCTCATGTTGCCATTGATTCCGTTGGCAACTCAAAAACGTATTATAAATCCATACAACATCATCTTTTAATGCAATTCCTAGATTTAAGGGCAAAGCTAACTGAAAAAGTGATGTTTTGCAATCTTTTTTATGAAAACATTATTCCAACAAAAATTCATTACAAACAAAATGTTTTTTGTTTGAGAAGCAAAACATTGCAAATAAACAAAATTTTACCACTTAATTAAAAGTTACACAAATATTTTCATGTCACAATTATATCCGAGTTAGTTAGGGTTTGAAATCTTATAAAACACGTATACAATTATTGCTACATCTTCATTTTGAATAATTAAAAGGTTTATTTTCAGTTGAAATACAGTATAGAGCAAAAAAAGCAGCGATTTTTAATTAAGTCTGCGTTTACAAGAGTGACTATAATTTGGTAATTAAAAGTGATTTCGATTTCGAATAATTTCGCTTTCGCTAAAAGAAGGAAAAAGATTTCTAGTGAATGCATGCTAAGTTGAGATCAATATTCATAACATTAATTCGCTGAAATCAAAATTTTACAAATGTATAAATGCAAAACCGGGAATGAAAGCAGTTGCATAATTTTCGTTATGAAATGCACTTTTACTAAGCAAAACTACATTTGCTATAATTTAATACTACATATAAAAGTGGCCTGTTTTTATTTCAATTTCTCCTTCAGGACATAAATGCAAGAGTGTTCAAAGTGTTTTTAATGTATACATAAATTAAAGTTCACTTTGAAAATGTTTTCTCACGATTATTCAATTACAGTGAAGGTAAAATATGAGCATCATGATTGCAACAAATGTAAGCCGCAATTAGTCGTCGTTAGTTTGTAATGTATCCAAAAAAAAGAAGAGAAACATAGAAACAACATAACAAACTATTCGCATTTAGAGAATCGGCTTCATTTTGTGGTTTCCAAAATGTACACTTTACTAAACTGTAATTTGGTTAATTCAAGTGAAACTTTAACAAAATTGAAGCAATATCATTTCGAATGCGAATTAAACGACTTCTCATTTGTTTCTCGAGAGTAAATCTAAAAAGCGATCACTTTTAATTTAAAGTGTCATTTAATTATATTCAAAAGCAGACAATTGCAATGTAGTGAAGAAAAGAGTGATGTGCATGTTGGCGAGTCAACATCCGTTGCAAACAATCGATGATTATTGACTGCTTAACGATGATTACACAATAATAATATAACGTGTCTTTTCACGTTTGTTCCGTAGATCAAATAAATTGTTTGCTTCTTTAGCAATTATCGTTAAGAAAAAAGAAGCAAAGAAGAACTGCTTCACTTTTGCACCGAAATTGCTCTCGATTGCGTCACAAATCATAATTACAATTACACACCATTCGTTGTTCAACTGCAATAACAAATAATCGCACATTTTTAACAATCTATAATTAAGCATTCATTGCAATCGCAATTTCTTTTTTTACTGTTTAGTTGCGCAAACAGTTTCTCATTGTTTCGCATAAAAGTGCGCACATTAAATTAGAGAAGCATTGAATAAAAATTAGAAATTATGAGTTTATACGATGAATAAACATGCTAATAAACGGTCATTTATTAACCTGAGAAGCAATAATAGTTTGCGTGAGTCGTTTCGTCGCTCAGATAACAACGACTAATGAATCGCAGTGCACAGCAATTAACGGTAATTAATACGCGAGTAATTTTTTATTCACTGTCGCCGAATGGAAACGCAAAGCTCAGCACAGATGCATTTCACTGTTGTGTATATTGTTGTGTTGTTTTTTGCGTGTCTCGACGAAAAAAAGAAGCAAAAAAGAAAAGAGAAGAAAAAAAACAAGAAGATTGCACCGAAATTAGTTTGAGTTGAGTAGCGAGTATCGTTGGACGAAGTGACCGACAAATGGACGGCGAATGCATTTCGCCGTTCGTAACATAAGTGAACTGTTGAACCATAAACTTCTAAATGTCGCTGCATTGTCTTCTTCTCCATCCTTGTCTCACTCTACTCTCTTTGCTCGCTTTACTCTTCTTTATTATTCGTTTTCTGCTTTTCATTGCAAACGGCATTCAATTTGCGGCTAAACATAACACGCAATGCGATTGCAGACACGCACACACATCGCATCACATCACATCACATCACTGCTCGCTTATCACTTTGCATTTCATTAGAATTCATTCATTTTCTTAGTCTCATTATTATTATTCGATTATCATTAAAAGAACCACAAACTTGCATTCGTATTTGATTTCAGCGAAATAATAATTACAAAAGAAGTTGAAAGCAGATGAAATAAGAAAAAGTTCGTTAATTCGAATTCATTTCGATTTCATTTACATTCAAACTGAACTTTTGCCGATTGCATTAGAAGTAAGAGAAAGCAAGAAATAAAAGAGCAGTGAAATAAGAATATAAATAAAAATGTAATCGCAATGTGCTGTGAATGTTGAAAATAACCATATTTCGAAGTCTTGTAAAAAATATTAAAGGTTCGCATCTCTTCTCTCTTCTCTTTTTACTTCGGTTTCTGATTTCGCAGGAATCACAAATGTAATAACAGTGGTTTCTTGTTACATATCTGCATATCTATTTTAAAAAGTGTGCCCGATGTATGTGTGTGTAGCACACACAGCATCTTGCATCATATTTGAAATATTAAAATTGAGTCCTAATATTGAAAACATTTTTCGTGCAGCAAGAAAAATATTTTCACATTGAAAATACATCGCATCAAGATAAAATACACACTATACTACTTTTCAACATGTATGTCGTTACGCTGTGTGCGAATGTGTGTATCTTTTATAATAAGTTGCAATACACGCACACAAACACAGAGAGTATACATCTCTGTAATTCTATTACATATACGTTACTGGTGTACAAAAAATTGTCTCCATTATTTTTCAGCGACAAAGCATCAATTTCACTTGTGCGCCTTTAATTTTGTCGTTATTTATATTCGATTCATTGTGAAAAAAGCGTCGAACATTAGTTTTGCTTTTCATTGAAAACAATAATAACAGCGGCAACGAGCAAGTGAGCACAAAAATCGCGATTCATTGCAAATGATGGAAAGTGATGCGGATGCTGATGCGATCGATCAAAGTGCGCATCAGTGCAATTAAAATAAGAAAACAAAAGTTCGGTTGCTGCGTGAAATGTTTATATTGCACCACTCTTTATCATAAACAATAAAAGTTTCGCACACTTTTTGCTTTTCTTCATTGTTTATCCGCATCTCAAAATGGATGCTTGAAAACGTTTTAGAGTTTCAATGCTCTTTTGTTTTATATTTTATAAAGTGAAGCAAACGAAGAGACACAAGCAAGAAAAAACATTGAAAGCAAACATTTTATGGTTTTTTCTTTGTGCACCGAGAAACATTTTTCGGCGTTCAAAAGTTTTCTCACAAGAAAAGTTGTATCGATTGCGAATAGTGAATATCGTCGATTGTGCAGCAGTCAAATCGATCTCAGTTCTCCTCTCTTCTCTTCTCTTCCTTTTCTTTTCTTTTCTTTTACTTTCTTTTAAACGAAAAATTATTTTTTACACATTTTTATTATTATATATTTTTTTCTTACTTTTTGCTCGGCGAGAAAATTTATTACCGAAAAATTTTGCTCGGTTTTCATACGCAATCTATAATGTAATATATACTACACAATATTCTGCACTATAAAATATATTTGAAATCGAAGTCAGTCAGTCAATAGCTAATATTGGCAGTCGTACAAAATTTCGCTTTGATTTACGGTTGCAAATATTCATTCAAGATTTATAATGGAAATACAAAGCGAACGAGACGAAAATAATACTGCAGAGACTGAGATAGAGACAGTGAGACTATGTTTTCTATTATCAAATATACATTATCCGTCGAATTGAAATCTTCTTTGCAAAGATTTGCGAAACAAAGAGAAAACAACAAAGATGCTGCTGCTGCTGCTGCTGCTCTGTTTCAGCAGTCGTTGTTATTTGCTTCTTCAATTACACTAGCAGACGTGTTGAAATTGGCAATTACAGTCGCTGTTTATGTCTTCAGTTCGCATTGAAATAAAAGGTTATTTGGTTGGCTTGGCAGTCCATTAATTCGCTTATTTGTCCATTTCGTTAGGCAATTTATCGCTGCTCAGTTCGTTAATCTTTCAATTTTGTATTCGCATAAATATTCGCAACGAGTCGTACATGTAATGTGAACCCTAAAACAATTGCATATTTTGTTCGCCAAATCGATTGGAAAACATGTGAATGCATCAGTTTAATATTCTTTTCTTTTCAACTCGAATCTGCATTCGTTAGGTCATCGAATGTTCAGTTACCCTTTTTTGTAAGAACGCGAAACTGTGTGACAACAAATTTGCAACAAAAGATGCGAAGCAAAGAATTTGACACATCGTTTTTGATTAAAAGTACTTAATTTCTTCTTTCTTCGTAAAAACATTAATTAAAACGTCAACCGTTGCGAAACTGTTTCTAGTTTGCTAATTTTCTATTCTACAACTTTTTCTTTCACTTCACTCTCGTCGATCGATTTCGAAAGTGAAACTAATTCGTAGGACGACATTTTCAGGAACATGAAAAGAATATTTATTAAAAATTACATACACAATTAGACGCATACATAGTGAACTCTCGAAACTCGAAACATTCAATTTTCAAGAAACAGAATCACATCAAAAATTGTTGTGCAAATCCATCGCGATGTCATATTGTCTCAAAATGTTTATATCCTTTTTAGAGTTGGATAAGAATATAAGTTGCTATAAGTTTGATAAAATCTTGTACTGTTAGATTTAAGTTTTCGCTCGTGTTCACTATTAGATTACAGTTCAGTTCATGTTGTTGTTGAACTTAAAAATAACAGTGACTTTTAAAAAAAGTTGTGTGCAAAATCAGAACCTTTAAACAGGTGAACAAAAATAAGAAATATAAGAAAAACAAATTTTATCTTTTAGTTTCTGATTGTACAATGTATGTCTTTTGAATGACAATTTTATTTGAAAACAAATATTGTTTTCGAGTAAAGTTAATAAATTCTTCAGTTCATTCAAAAAATAATTTAAATATTCAATTATTAATTTTGCATGCCTAACAAAATATACAAATGCATTTATTTTACTTTCATTTGTTTGTTTGTGATTGAAAAAGTAAACAAAATACTGACGAATGATTATACTTATCCACGTTCATCAGTCACATATGCATAATTCTTATTCGAAATCAGTTCAGTGGTACAGTAGTGAATAAAAAATTCCTTTTTGATACAAATCTGTATTCGAATTATTTTAAAGCTGCTATGGAAACATGAAACGTTATTCTTGTCGTGAATCACATGCGAATGAAAATTTTAATTTACACTAAAATTTTGAGCGAAAATATTTGCTTCATAAGAAAAATTTTACTTTCAAAAATTATGTAAAACATATCTAAAGTGAACGCATCTCGCGAATGCGAATAGGAAAAAAAATTGTGTCACTTTTAGCGTAAATTTCACTTTTCGCATTTCCGAATATATTTGCAAAAAGTGTTTCCAATGCGATGCAAAAATTTTGCGCCTTCGAAAAACAAGTGATGCGAAAGTGTGTGATGCGCACAAATGCGACCAGAATTTATTATTACAGAATTGTATGAAATTCGCGTTGTATTGTTCTTTATACCTAAAAAAGGCGATGCTGTGAATCGTTCAAAAAGTAAATCCATCGCAAAGCGACGGATATTCCAGCATCTCGCTCTAAAATCCACCGTTTAACGCATCGCTTCACATCTAAAGGGTTAATCATTAATTTTTTACTTCTGCGAAACATTTATGTTATTTCTGTTCACTTTTTTCGATTTGAGCAGCGAAATTGAGCATTTTGCATGCATTTGCAAAGCATTTCACATTTTGCATCAATAATCGAACACAGCAAACGTAAAGTGATGTGAATTGGCAGCGATTTATAAGAGTCAGTCGTATTTTGAAATTGAAATCAGAAACGATTGAAAGAACATTTCGAGTGTCGCTACAAGTGAACAAGAAGAGGCTAAGAAAAGCGAAATAAATAAACATTAAATCAGAAACGCAATACAATCGAAATGAGCATTGATTAAGTTGTCATCGATGCCAGTGCACACGCATTTCACTAATCAATTGTTATTCAATCTGTTTTAGTGGCCAAAGAAGCTCAAAGATTGCCTGTAATTGTATTCATACACGGAGAATCTTACGAATGGAACGCCGGTTCGAGTTACGACGGATCCGTGTTGGCCAGTTTCGGCAATTTAGTTGTCGTCACAATAAATTACAGACTCGGAGTATTGGGTAAGTGTATCCTCTGCTTATCAGCAATTGGATCTCACCAGATTTTCGACTTTTCCGACAAACGTATGCTTCTTTCATAAATCAACACATCGCTAAAATTTTCCTTCATTTTGCGCACCCATAAAAGTGTGCATTGAACGCAATTTCGCTGACGAACATCGTACGAAAAATGTATCTCACAATTCACAATTCCCCACAGTTGTATATCAATGTCGGCTTGAACGAATTTAATCTTGTGTCGAGTTATTTTTTCTATACGAAATTCTTATTATTAACTGTTCGCGAATATTTTTTTAGTCGAATAATCCCGTCGATTACTTTCGCTGAAAAAGAAACCGATGCAAGTTTACGTGTGATGAAAGTGTTGAAAGTATTAAATTGCGAAACTAGAAGCAAAATTGCAGAGCTGTGTGTTTGTTGTCTATTGTTTAAGCAAAGTTGAATGAAGCAGCATACGAAGTGCGATCAGTGTCAGTGTACAATGTTCACTGTACACCAGTTGTCCATGGCAATGCATTCGAGACTCACTGTTTCTCATCAATCATACATACGAGTGCCGCTGCTTTATTTATCGTTTCGACGATGAAAAAAGTTTGTGCCACACATTTCAAAATTGTGTATGTGCTTCGAAATATTCGTATATTTCGTTGACTTTTTTTCTTGCAACAATAAAAATTTACAACGTTTTCACATTCATTCGCGATCCGCAATATTTGCGAATGCAACGCAATGTATTCACTCAAGCTTTGCGAATATTTTTGCATTTTGCATTTTGGTCGTCGCGAATACTTTTATTTGCCTCACGTCGAAACGAGAGAAGCAAAAATGAAAGAAAACGTTGTTCACGATTCATATCGGCCAATGAGCACACATTCATAAGCAAATATTGTCGGCAAACTGTTAATTTCGATTACTTTTTCGATGCAGTAAACTGAAATTGAAATAGTGGCAATTTATTTAAATTACAGTCTGTATCGCGTGTGCAAATTGCTAATTTCTTTTTTACTTCACTGTGTTCACATGTTTCAAATATTACGTAATGTGAATTGCGAAAGCATTTCTGCGTTTGATTGCAAAGGGCAAATTTTATGCTCACCTTCATCCTAATCGATAATTTTGATAATCTTGTTGATTGTGAACACTTGTGACACATTTTCAATCGATAAATTTTATTGCAATAATAATTATTATGATTGATAAATATTAAAATATTACATTCGGTGATTGTTCAATATTGTTATCAGAATTTATAATTTTGTGTATCTTTAATATTAAATTTCGGACAGAATAATTAAATTAGCAATCATCGCGACAGACAACTTCAGTTCTTGAACAAATTTATTTAAAATTTTTTCATTTTTATTATATTTTAAATTTTGTAATCATTCGATGTTGCAAAGTAAACACATTTTCATTGATCGTTACATTTCTCTAAATAAACATTGAAAGTAAACGATTAATTTAATGGAAATACATTTTAATTCATTCGTTTGAAAAACGCAATAAACGTAGTAAAGTTGAAATGTAATTGTAATTTGCTTTAATTAAAACAGAGCAAATGAATATACATACAATGGAATGCTTACTAATATCGCATTTGCATTTAATCCTTTTTGCGTTTTTCTTTCGTTTCTTGTGACACTTTAAGCACACACAAAACAGCGAACGCATCTTTCGCATGCTTGTGTTACATTATCGATATGTGCAATTTTTCTAAACCTTTGCTTCTTTTTTAAATCCACTCATAAAAAAACACGACATGTAACAATGGATCCGAGAAATACTATTTTAATAAGCAGCTTAGTAGGTAACACTGGAAAAGTGTACAACACACAGTACATACACACATTTTACTCTTTATTCGTGTACCGACAAAAAAATTTGGTGTTATGCTTAACGTTGATGCGAAGGGATGAAAGCGAAACATTCATTCGCCTCAAAGCTCCGAAATGCATTGAAAAGAAAAAATTAAGCAAAGAAATGCGAATGAAAATAGCATAAGTCTTCTCTCTATTCCCTACGTGTTAAATAAGTAACTCTTAAAGCAACTTTTTTGAGAGTAATTTTTTATTTCTTGTGATAAACAAGGAAACTTAGAAATAAAGAAGTGCTCTACAATTGGCTCACTGATAACTGTTTTTCTTTATTTAAGTCTTCTCTGATTCTCTTCCCACTTTTATTTTCTTATTCTTTTTGCGCTAAAAACATAAATGAAAAAGAGTAAAGATGGCTAACAATCCGGCAACTCTTTCACTCTTACAATGGTGTCTTGAGTAAAGAGTATTTGAAGAAAATTTTTTTCTGTACGTAAAAAAATGAGCAAAAGTAGTAGTTTGCTCGATTCGCAAATTAAGAACAAGAAGAGTGGAAGATGTGGAAGATGCCAAGAAAGCAACAGATTGAGATGCACACACACATATATATACACACACACATTGCTCATTGCGATTGGCATTGCGAATGCTTATGGTTGCCGGGCTTTTCAATGACCGGCGATCAATCAATTTATTAGATTGCAACGAAAAAATCAATTTTTACAACACAACAACACACATAACAACTGCGTGCTAGTCTTATTTATATCCTGACGAACAAAATACAGCTTCGCTTTTTTTCTCAATTTCTTCTACTTGTTATTATTATTATTATTATTGTTCTCTCGTTTTCGAAATATGAAGACATTCATTGTTACAAAGTCCGGTAATCAATTAATGGACAAGTGTGATGGAAGTTTAATGTATATCTATTATTTTAACCTCACATGTATAACACGTACTCTGTTAGGCACTAAATTATCTTCAATTTGATTTGTTTGTTTTACAACAAAAGTGAAACATTCAAGAAAACAGTGAACATCAAAATAACTGATTAAAAGTTGAAGAAAATGATTGCATACAATGTTACTAAAAAATATTGCTCAACATTAGTTGAAACAATTCAT
>NCKV01001412.1:0-10374 GCA_003675905.2 Leptotrombidium deliense
CTCACTGTGTGTCTGTGAAAATGTTGAATAATTTGCGAGAAATTGTATTTTTTACTTTTTGAAATGTTTAAAAAATGTTCGCCAGGCAACTGTACTCAGCTACTGCACAACTGTACTTTACTTTTCTCTATTTTCCTCTCTTCTCTCCTCACTTCAAAACCCAAAACCTAGAAAATATTTTTTATTCAATTTTTTCCTTACTTTACTTTGCGTTCTTTTTCAAAAGATTTGGATTTGCTTTATTTATGAGACGAACGTCGACAGACACCGACTGGTCATTCATCGATTTGCGTTCAAATAGAATATTCGAATTCGCATTTTTTTGCTTGTTGCACAAATTACTGTCTTTCAATGTTTGACTGATCCTACAATATGTGCTATAACAATGTGGGCTGCAGTCAAACATGTGCATCACTTTTATACATTTATTTTACGTTTTAAACTGTACTTCATTCCAAAGTGACTCATTTTTATTTGCAATTCTGTGCTTTGCGGTGCAAATTTAATTTTTTTTTCTACTCTAATATTGATTACGTTGAAAAGGGGAGAATTTATGATCAAATTATAATCGATGAAAATGTAGCGACGTTCTGCGGTTTAAGTTTTTTAGATTATATCAATTCAATAAAAATGTTCATCGAGTGCATCACTTAAAGATTCAATTTTTTCAAACGAATCAATTCAGTACTATGATAATAACGACTCTTAATAATAATGTAATTCACGAATTCTTTCACATAATCACTAATCTTATTTTCTATAAATAAACAATTTCTTTCAAGTGTTTCGAAAATTAAATTTAAACCTCTTTAAAACTCATTTCAAATTGAATAAAAATAATTAAATTTGATGAAATAAAAACCCCTTTGAAAATAATACTGTAATTGTAAACAGGAAATGAAATAAAAGTTTTATTAAATTGTAACGATTGTAATTGAAAATATAAACACATGCAATGTTTGAAATTGAAAATTTTGAGACACAAAGTCTGCAATGAAGAATTAATGCATTACATTGATTGTTGTTGTTTGTTGAATACATTTATTCATTCATTCATTCATTGAATTGATTGTTGTCTGCGAAATGTGATACAAAAACAGCACAAAGAAATCACGAATTTGGTGATGGATACGAACGATGATTAATTGCATCGCAGTTGTGTACAACTTTTCGAAAGTAACGTCATTCGAGAGAAATACAATCTCTCAATTCAACTAACTGTCTGCCGATTCGAATACCAAAAATTCGATCACTTTAGTCGCAGTCAGTCAGTTAGAGTCCATAGAGTAAATTTCAATGTGAAAGCATTCATCTTTACTTCTAGTTGACGACTAGAAATGTATTAGTTTTGCAATACATTTTTGCTTTGTTCACATTGCCATTCAGAAAACGAAATAATAAAAAATTTCATATTTTCCTTATAACTGTATATATGTGTGACTTGTGTAAGGCAAAAGTGCATTTCGCTTTGATTCTCAGCAGCGATGCGAAATGTGTGCAACTTTCAATCAACAACATGGATGATGCTATTGACGCCGCTATTGGTACGCACAAATTGAGATCGCAGTTAATTTGTTGCCAGCAATAATCGAGATGTTACATCGACTTACAGTGCTTGTCTTTCACTGTTATTTGCTTCTAAAAAAGTAAAAAATAAAACGAAATGAACACATTTTCTTATGTTTACTTGCCAACACACCAAAAGTAAAACAAACAAAAGCTGAACACTAATGAATGAATGAGTGAATGCGATACAAATTAATTATTTCTTTTAATACACGATTAATGAATAGATGCGTCAGTGACTGTTCACCATTGTATGCGTTTAATTGACTGCAAGTGAACAGTGAATAAACAAGAAAAAGTGAATATATACAGTATACACATTGAGTACAGTACATATGCAGACGTTTTATGTAAGCTAATAATTAATCATGTAATTGTAATTGTGTCTACCATTCATTCAACGTAACATTGATTACATTTATCAAATTTCATTAATAACAATGTTCAATTCTTTTTCTTGTTTCATACAAAATTACATTTCTTCGCAATTCAAAAGTAATGATATTCAATTACCCATTAAAAACACAATTTTCCTACGTTTCATTACAACATATTAAAACTGTGTAATTTAATGTCTAGTGACCAAAGAATTCATTTAAACAGTCACATTAAATTACAGTGTCAATTTGCACGTACAGATAATATGTACAATGTTAAACATAAAATTATAACAAATTATATATAGTGGCTCTCTTTAAAGTAAAATAATTTATGTCCGAAACTGTATAATCTAATAATGATGGAGTAAATTGCAATATTTCTTGTTGCACACGTTTTGTCAAATTTTTCTTTGTTGCATTGAATATTTATATTCAATATAACGAAACGGCTGCATTGGGAAATAGATGAACATGTGTATATGTATGAT
Organism: Leptotrombidium deliense; assembly: GCA_003675905.2. NCBI lineage: Eukaryota > Metazoa > Arthropoda > Arachnida > Trombidiformes > Trombiculidae > Leptotrombidium > Leptotrombidium deliense. Next base: position 2,435 of record NCKV01001412.1, read on the forward strand.
GTTAATATAATATCATGTCACATTTTTCGTCGAATCGATTTCTAAGTACTGTTCGTGTGACAAACATTAAATGAATAGGTATTCATTCGAGACACATTATATCATATTTACTTGTAATGTAACGTGTAATGCTAAAACATGTGTCTTTATTTACATAAATATTTGTTGGCGATTAAAAGAATCGTTGTTTTGCATCAGCGAACATTCATTTTGCAACACTTGCTCGCATCGCGAATTTTATTTAAAGTAAGGAATAAGTGCTTTTCGTTTGTGTCTTTGCGAATACAATGCATTAGCGAAACAGCGAAATGTGTACACAAATAGAAATACAAACAGTCGAAGCTGCAAACGTTATAAGTGCACTGCATTCGTTCCGATGGGAAAAGAAGCATTCACCGAAAAAGGGTTGTGTAGATGTAACCAAACGTTACCGCTCTTTGTGTACATTTTGTTTGTTTGTATTGTGCGCCACATTGTTTGACATCTCTTGTTTCTGTGGCCATCAAATCATTGCTTCTTCACTGTTATTTCAGTGATGAAAAACGAATTGCAATCGAAAAATGTTTCGAAAACAAACGCGCACACAAACACACAAAACTCTGAGAACGAACTGAACTCTTGAATCGAAATCGATTCGAATCAAATGCAAACAATTGCGTTCCCATTGAAAACCTGGTAAGCACAATGCATTCAAAATTGATCGCCAGTAACATTCATTCCGTCTACTTCTTTCACTAGCAATATGCATTCGTTCACTTTTCTAGTATTTACTTCAATTTGAGGATACAGTGTAAATATAACATTTAATATAATGTCTAATTTCCGTTCACTTATATTTACACAATATTTTTTCTTTATTTTAATTTCCGTCCGCAAATAAATACGGGTTTAAAGTAATTATCAATTGCGTTCGTCGTCGTATTTTAATCTAATTGCAGGTATCACTAATGAAACATTATTATGCAAACAACAGTATTTGAAATATTTGTTGTTCCGGAATAAAAAATACAGTTTTGGACTAATAATGTATTCTACGTAAAATCGTCTGATTCTTAATAAGAAGCGAAGCAGATTCACGCATTAATTTGTCCACAACTGTATTTCGATATTTCAATTTTCGTTATCCGTTGCCCCTCAAAACTCACTTCACTGCAATGCACTACTCTCACCTCTAAATGCTTAAGTACTCTAAAATCCATTTTGCAAATTCAAATCTCAAGTTCAGTTTAATTGAATTTCATTATTAATTTATGAAAATTATATTCTGCATTTAAAGTATCCTTTGCAATAATAACATCACTTTCATAACTGGGAACTGTTAGTCACTATGCACGCTTGTTTATCCGCTTAAAACTGTTTTTTTTTCTCTCATTGCAATGGAAAGAAAACCGTTTTGAATAATTGTGAACAGTGGCCGACGATTGTTGAGATTTGATTTATCGTCGCTTTGAATCTTTTTTTGCATTGAAATGCAAAAGTGTGTCGTGAAGAGATAAAAAATTTGGTTTCTGTTGTGTGTATTGTTCAAATCTCATTGGTAATATATTCGAAATGCCTTTTTATTAAATTATACGCAGTATGGGGAGAATTGGGCGTTGCTGGTCATATATTTCGAGCTAATTTTCTCTTTATTTCGTGTCACACGAAATGTTTGCAACCGTTTTTTACATTCACAAAAATACCTTTTGACTTTTTATTTTCATTTTCTTCTTTCGTTTTTCGTCGTGAAAATTAACGATTTTTATTTTGATTTTTGCTTTCGTTGCAATTTTTTATTATTTAAAATAATTTTTGGCGAAATACAACTTGAATTGCAACAATTCATCGAACCGTAAGTTATGTATGCAAAGTTATCTCCTAAGCATTTAAATATTTAATACTTTCAAAGTTTTTTCGATTTTGGAAAATATTATTTCACTATTATTAGTTTTGCTTTTTGTTTCGTTTATTTCCTTCTTATTTTCAGTTATATGAAATATGCATTTTAATATAACTTTATTATATTTACATTCGGCAGTGAAATACAAGTTTTGCGTTTCAAATTTTTAATTATGAATGAAAAGTTGGCAAAAAGTATAATTCATATGAAAAAAATTTCATGAATTTAATCTATGGGCAAACATAAAAGCTTCAGTAAATTATAATATTCGTTTCCAAAACCGCACTTTGTGAGAATTGCGGAAATATTATAAACGACCGAAAAGTGGTGCATTGAATACCATTTGCTTGTTTGCAAAGAAAGAATAGTGATGGCAATAAAATATGTATTAGACGTTGTTTTCGCAGTACGCACAGTGCAAGACAAATGAAAACGAATCGTTTTCGAGCGCAAAAAACGCATCGCATCACTTTTTAGATTCGAAAATACCCACTCGACTCACTTTATAACGGGAAATACTTGAGAAATTTTCATAAATCTTATTTATACGAAATCGTGAATAACATTTAAATAAACAAGAAAATGAAAACAAATTTAAATAGAAAATAGCTTAGTTTATTTTAGTTTCATTTTCATCAAGATTAATCATTGAATGCATTTCATTGTTGTTGTTTAATGTAAATAATAATTTAACCAAACTAAATGCATATTACAAATAAATATGAAAAATATTTAGTTTATCAGCGAACTGCGGTCGTGTTCAAAACGAAATGAAATGAAAACATTGCATATACTAAATAATCAATACTGTATATTTATACAAAAAAGCTTTTCTAAACAATTATCGAAGTATGAAAAGCGTTTTGCCAAATGTAGTGTGAAATATATTTTCATTTGAATTGAATTTTGAAGAAAAGAGCGGCGAAAAATGCGAGAGAAAAACGTGAAGATGCACAGCATCCGAGCGATGCTCAACAATCCGTGAGATGTCGTATGGATTCGTTGTAATCGAACAGCAATCCAGCTGCAATCACGTTCTACTTTCTGTACACACTCGGATAGAATAACGATCCGTTTGCTCGATGCACACATGCGTGTCAGCCGCGTTGCGTGCGTGTTGCAAAAGTGAAGTGAATGTATTCTCACTGCGAAAGCTTATATTCGTCCGCATCCATGGATTGGCTGTGCGTTGGTTAAATGCGAAACCGGCGATCATTTATAAGCACAGCATTTATACGGCAACAGTGAACAGTTCGCCTCTGTTCACGTTACATCGACTGCGACTCAGTTTTTCTAAGTTTCTAAGCTTCATTCAAAACGAAAACAGATTCTTTTTAAAGAATCTTCAAATCTTTGCTTCGAACTTCACTCTTCACGACAACTTTAATCGCGATTTTTAACTGTAAATGCAAATTACTGAATTTTCAAATTTAATTTATAAAAAGTGTTAGTTGTATAATAGTTTCTACACTTGTTCGTCGTCTAATCTTTATTCTACGTATAACTTCAAAGTAAACAATTGAACGTGTAAAGCTAATCAATTATAAAAGTGATTGTAAAATATGTGTGCATTTGACAGTAATTACTGTATTTGTTTAACTCGAACCTGGATTCAACTGAAAAGTGGCTGCGGTTTCGGACAGCAGCAAACGGATCACAATGAAAATTTACGTCGTTTCGTCGACGCGAATACAAAGTGCGAAGATAAAAACTCGACACAATTCAACGAAAAGAATGTCGATGAATATCGCACTCGAAACGCGTATTTAACACGCATCACGCGACAAATCGCATTTTTGTTAAATCGCTTCGTTTACATTACTCGCCGTTTTCTCGAAAGCAATAAGAAATGTATCGTAACTCATCTAATTTTATTCATCGCTTCATTCGCTTGCTTTTCGAACTCACTGAACGGTGAATTCGTTCACGATGATTTAGTCGCAATAATCGGTAATAAAGATGTGTGTCGCGGTCAAAATTCGCTGCTCGACGTGTTCAACAACGATTTCTGGGGTAAACCGATGGCCGACGGCGACAGTCATAAATCATATCGTCCGTTAACAGTGCTCTCATTCAGGTATTTTTACATTTTCTTATTCCTTATTTTCATATTCATAAATATATTTATATTCATACATAAACGTTTCTCGCGTCGCTTTAAAAAAAATAGTATTTCACTGCAATGCTTTAATGAATATTTTGCATTTCGCTGCAACTGTTTCAAAATGCAATGAGTGAATGAATGATCGCTGATCGCAGTTTATCCATTGCAGTAATTACGATTCACAGTAAGTCAATAAGCAGTATATGTATGTGTATGAGTGCCTGTACCATTGCCTGTGCTGTTAAATTCAAACCCATAACAAATTCACGGTAAATTAACTTCGTGAAAAAAAGAGTGAATTGAGTAGAGTTTAAATTAGATACACACACATATATAACGTATATATATGTAACTATAGTACACTATGGTGTATATACATTTGCATTTCAAATGTATTACGTTTTAATTTCTATTCTGTGGATTGCATTCAGTTTTGCTATTTTTCATAATTTTTCTTTTTTCATACTTTGTCAATCGTTGTCACTTTAAGGGTTTTAAAATACGAGTTCGGCCCTAATTAACGCTTTGCACGTTAATTGTGTAATAATTTAAACTATGTTTTGCAACGAAGCAGCGAAGTTATAATAAATGAAAGTAAATAGCGATGATGGAGAAAATATTCAAATTTTATATTTTTACAAAAATTTGTTATTTTCTATTCTTTTCAAAATAAACAATTTATTTAATGAAAAATTACAATGAAACTACAATTATTGTTTGTTTACACAAAACGTTTGAAATAGAATAAATAATTTGCAAAAATATTGCAAACTATTGTTTTACATGAAATTTGAAACGCATTGCATTCTTTTGCTTTATCTTAATAAATTGCATTGAATTGCGAAACTCGTGTAAAAGCTTTGCACAACAATTTAATTTCCTTTTCATTCTCAAATTTTTCGAGGTTTTCGAAAGATGAGAGCGAAATGAATATAAGAAGCGACTGATTTTGATGCTATTCTTGTTCGTGTATATTGAACTGTATTTGAAAAGGCATCGAAAATGTAAACGCAATATAGACACACGTATTATGTACGCTTGCTGTACTGAAGTAAAGCTTTTTGTTCCTCAAAGATCGAGTACAAAAGAGTAGCAATTTTTATTTAAAAGAAATGAAAGAGAAGATGAAGATGAAAAAAGTAGTGAGAATATAAAGAGTATCACATTTCGGTTACGAAAATAAAAATATTGAAACCAAATACAAATGTAGCAACAACAATAACACAATGTTGATCATTGATCAGTGATCATGTTTGCTTTTTGAAACTCCAAATTAGCAAATTAAGTAAATCCTAATATGTCTAGCTGCCCCTTTTGAATTACGAAATAAAAATGTTTCAATGTTGATAAATCGATTTTAATTTGGACGACTCTCGAGTATTAAAGACAATAATAATAATAATGAAGTGAATGAATGAATGGTCAAATGGTCAATAGCATGTCGTGTGTGCGTGTGTATCCATTATGAAATTGGCACAATTTTAGCGACTCGAAGAACGTTTTTAACGGTTCTCATTTACTCGCGTGATATAACACTGTCCGAAAATATAACGTACTTTACTGGCAGTTTTCTGTGTGTATGTATGTGTGTGTGTGTGTCCATCGAGATACAATCGAGGCGATCAATTTTCTCTTTCGTTCAATGGTCTTTCGCTCTCAGTGTGTGCGCTCAATATTTTCGCCTTTTTAATCATATTTATGGACCACGCCTTTGAGTCCTGCGAAAATAATGGGCTTCGAGTTCTAAGACGACGAACGAAAATTTCTCCGCCGAACGTGATATATGCTCGATAATATTTCTTTTCAATCAATTCCAATTCATTCGTTTCGTTTCGCTAATAAAGAACAAATTTTACGCCAAAATCAAAATATACATTTCGCCATTGAATATACATGCATACGTATATCTACATGTATTCTATCTCACTAATTTTGTTTTTTACTTTTTTTATTACACTCGACGTGAAATTCAACACTTAGCACGTTTCACAATTATTATAACGGTTCTCGAAGTAATAAATTATGCAATCGTGTAGTTGTGTGTGTGATGCGGGAGATTAGTTAGTTAGTTATTTTGGGAGATACTCGCTTTGATTTCGGTGTTTTCGAACGAATAAAACATGATTTTGTTCATTGCACCGCAAATGTGGGAGTAAAATATTTAATAAGTTATAAATGCGGGCAAAATGCAGCCGGCGATGCAACAATATTAAGACATCTGCGAGAGTGTAACGTAACAAGCGATTACACCATTTACGTTTAGGAGAAGAGAAAAAGTTGAGCTTTCGGCTCTTTTTAAATGCTTTTTACGTGAAACTTTCAACGAAATGAAAGCGTTAAAACGGCAACAGCAACAACAACAACGTTAATGTGCGTATGCTGTGCTATAACATACTAGTATAAAATCAGAGCTCATTTTTCATGCAAAACATCAACTTTACTCAATCAACTGTATTACACGGGCGCTAGATGAGTGTAAAGCAAGAGCACAGTAGAGTGTAGTTATATGGGTAGTAGTGGTACTTCATTTTCGCTTTTCTGTTTCACAATTTATTTACGATATAAACACAAAATATTAAAGAAAGTTAAAGTGAAAGTGAAAGAGTGAACTGTGAGTTTTGCAGTGTTAAGCTCGAGTAATTACAGTGCAATAGCATAGTTTGCTTTAGCTATATAACTTTATATCATGTTTTTCATACATTTCATACACACTCTCGCCTCTCTTCTTTTGACACATTTTTTGTTTCGTGAAAAATGAAGACCAGACGCTTGGCTCATATATATAGTATACCTAAAAGTGTACACTACCAGTATTCGGATACTTTTTTGATAAACAGTGAAGATTGATGCTGAAATGTGAAACATCACTTTTGTCTAAAACTGTACTCAACTGTATTTTTGGTGAGCGGACAAAAAATTGTCGACGCGAAACAATTTTCAGCACTCGAATCGATCATTAATTTTAATTTGATTGCGAATCAATTGAATCGCTAGACGTGAAGACACAAATACGCTTCGCTAAGCTAAACTGTGTCTATGTGTCTCTGTTGTCACTACGTTACTTAAACATTGCATAAATCCGCGTTTAGTTTCGTGTGTGAATCGTTTTCATTGTATGCGTGTGTGTGTATTTGTTATGCTCGCAGTCATTTATTCTTTTCAAAGCGCCGTTTCTTAAGCAAAATTGTCGTCTAAAGTGAAATACGAGTGAAAAGAGTGGAGAGTGAAGTGTATCTCAATGTGTGCCTCTGTGTGTCTTTGTAATTGAAAATAGTGACGAAGAAAACGACGACGACAACGACGTCGTCTTATATTGCATTCGCTCGTTGTATGTGTGTTGCATTTGCAGTTGCATTGCGTTTACTTAATGACACACAAAAAGCGAACCGAGAGAATGAAAGAGAGAAATATACACGAATGTGTTTGAGCAACGCAAATAAGTTGAGAAAAAGAGTTTCATTTCGAAAAGAGAATAAAAGAAATACTATAAATTTTCACGAATAAAAGAGTGCAAAAAACACACTTCTTTCTTCTTCTTTTCCTTCGACAACAACAACAACAGCAACATTTCGAAAGATGCTATTAAACACTCGCTTTGATACTTTTCGGATACACATTTCTACTTACTGACAAACAATTCATTACCGTTAGTAAAGTGGACGTTACATGGCGTTACAAATTAGATTAAAACACATCGCTAAATATATATACGAATAGAAATAGGAATATACATTTATGTCTGTTCTAATTCGTTGAAGTGTAATATTCTTATGAACGTTATGAAATGAAAAGTTACATAGTTTCAACTTTTATGCATATCAAATACACAATATGCGATATGCGAATGTCGAGTCACGAGAAGTTGTAATTTCGTTTCAGCATTCGTTTGTAATGTGTTGAAACAGTCGAAAAGACTGAATTATTATTATATATATTTTTATGCTTGTATATATACGT
>NCKV01001413.1:0-10371 GCA_003675905.2 Leptotrombidium deliense
ACTGCAATTTCTTATAAGTCAGTCGATGATCCCTTGAAACCGAAATTGATACACCAAGAAAGAACATGATGTGAACACACACTATATTGTGAACAAAAAAGATTGCTAATACGCACAAAAATCCGCAAAACACGTTCATATTTCTAATTTTTTAATGTTATACATGTAGTAACGTTCACCATTGTTACTTTATTACAATCGATGACAAAAAAGACACACTTGAGAACTGAAGAAGAAATGGCATTCAATGATCGCTAAATTATTGATAGATGAAGTAGTTGAGTAAAACACATTAATTATATTATTACTCTATTGCAGTAGGCAGTAATGTAAACGTATAAACACTTTACTTCCGATGTATTAAGTAAAAAATAAACAAATTATGAATAATGACAGTCAGATTATTATTAATCCAGCTCCAACAAAGATGTTGAGACCATTTACGATTTTTCATTAAAAATGATTATTGCGTGATCAAAGGCATGATAAATTTGTAATGTGAATGAAATATCGGTTTCGTGACAACACGCGAAACAGAATTTTGGTAAACATGTGATTATGAAATACAACTTCATTTTTAACAATTTAGCAAAAGTGTCAACAATAATCGAAACAAAATTTTGTCGCTTGTTACACTTTGTGAAAGAGTTGCTTTCAATGAATATTTAATGTTTTATTTTCGAGAATAATTATTGTATAATGTATTGTTTATTTGCTCTTAAGTAAAGTGTCCGTTTCGATGCATTTATTATGAATGTTGAGTGAGTGCTGTCGTTATGTTAAACAAACCATTACTACACAATGAACAATGGATGATGGTCACCACTTTTACAAAGCGTCCACTTCAATGATTCCTTGTGAAAATTGTTCCACTTTTTACAGCAGTTAATTGCTAATTTCAAGCATGTCTGCTGTTGAAAGCGATGTCTATGTCACAAAGAAAAGTGTTCTTAAAGAGAGAGTTGTGTTCACTCCTCGTTCTTGTTTGTAACCATCAAAAATCGATCTGCAAAAGTCTGCAATTCATTAATCACAATAACCAGTGACCGTTTCCATGCTTTCTCAACTATTTTGCCTCCATTTTAACGCAATTACTCTCATCTTTGAGTGCTTTAACGAAACAAATCTTTTATTCATTTCTTTGCAAAGATTTTACAAAAGACTTGAAAGAAAAAGAAAAAAGGTTAGACACTTTTTTGTAAACGTTTTATTTTTACTTTAAAAAGATTTTGTCTCTTAAAAACAAAGCTTTCTCACTTTTGTTGAATTCACTTGATTACAATTGAAGTTGTAAATTTAAATTTCGAAAATCGACATACAATATCGATCACAAAGTCAGTCCAAAATTGCTATTCGAAACTTGTTTCGCTGTTTGACAATCGGACTAACTTTGTGATCGATATGCAACGTGATATAACTTAACCATATTTGCAGTATGGTTGTTAAACATATAATGTTTTTTGTGTCACCCATTTGAAATAAATAGTGTTTTATTTTGCCTTGAAGGCAACATGCAAATAAAATTGAAATCAAACAAACAGAAATTACTTTTGTTTCGAACGCATTATTTGAGAACAAGCGACTGCTGAAATGTGATCGATAAAATGTGAATTATCGATTTTTGTTATTGCATAAATTTTTAAAAGCGATTCATGTATACATATAAACCATTTACACAACTTTCAACGCAATACGCAAAAAGTGTTGCAATATTTGCGTGTTTATATAAGAATGTCTCAATAATTTTTATTTACTTTAAGCATGAAATCAAGAACTCACTTTACAACTTTCTTATGTACATTTCAAAGTACGCAAATATGTGTTCAACCCAATAAACCATGTTCAGTAATACATGTACACATTAAATTTATTTCGTAATCACCGAATAAACATTTTAGAAAGAATTACGATATTATTGTACTTCGATTGAAGAAAAGAGAAGCGAATATAAAACTAAAATTTAAATGTCGAGACTTTGAAAGTAGAATAGTAAAGTACGAAGAATAATTTATAATAAACTATTTTGCATTAAATTTCTATCATAATTAATTTAAGTGAGTCTGAATTTGAACTCAATTAATCACGCAAAAATATGAACAGCTTTGGCAAATGACAAAAATTAATCACCATTTCAAGATGACGATGTAATTTCACAAAATTCAGACTCAATTTTTGAATCAACAGAATTTTAATAAACAATGTAACATGAGGTAATGTTAGAATAATATTTGTTATGCGTTGTGTTGACATTTTGATTCTAAAAAACACCTAACTGCTTTTCAGGAATTAAAGTGCCACTTTTTAATCTGAAAATTGAAATTTTAGTTTTAATGCAACTTAATGCATGCTTGAAACCTTTTCTAAAATGCAACTTTTAAAGATTAAAATTTTACGAAATACATACAGTTGTGATCACAAAATTTAACTTGTTCTCATAGAATTTAAATGAAAAGTGATGCATTACGTAATCATTAAAGCTGTATATTGACAGTAACAGACTTTTTCTTGATTTTAAATTTGTTCTCAAACTTTAAATGCTTAGCGACTTTGCGGCGAGAAAAAAAGGCTGAATAATGTGTTCTTTAGACTATAATATCTCCCGGCTTTGTTTACACACTTTCGCGGCATAACTTCAAAATGAATTTCGAAGTCGATTTTTGTTCACTTCTTGACTTTAAATTCCATTAATTTTAGCATTTTTGTTTCGCAACTTTTGTTTATAAAAGAAATTATGTCAACAGGTATTTAATAAAATTCTACATTTTTGTGAGGTAATATGCATATTACGCATTCTGTGTCTTCTAGTGTAGTATGCATATGTGCAGTAATTGCTTATTTGTTTACTTATAATATTATCCACTTCATTTCACACGAATTGAACATTTTTCGACATTTTTATTAGCGATGTAATATAATGTAGTGAATATAGCCTTAAATAATTGTGACAATCAGTTGTGACTTAAAAGTTAAATTAGTTAACAAGATAATGAAAATAGTTTGTTTAGATCATTATTTTAAAAGAATGATATAACTTGTCGTGAAGTACATCAAATATATTTTAAATTTTTTAACATTGAGAATTGTTTAAATAAATTTTGGAAATTACAGGTAAACCATTAATTTACATTAAACTGATCTTTTTATTTAGTAATTTTTTAGCGGTAATTCTCTCGAGTTTACTTGATTTTAAAATTAATTAAAAATAAAGCAAAAAATAGAAAGAAAATTCATTAGTAAAATGTAATATGAGTGCCGAAATGATAAGCTGATAATCATTTGAGCATAATTGTTGTTCTTGCGCAAAGATAAAAATGAAGTAGACACGAAAAGTGATTTCGTGTGCTGCTAATTCCTTTGACATTAAGATTCAAATTAACATTTGATGAAGAATGGTGATGTAATAAAATAATCAAAGCGATCACAATGAAGTTGAGCAACGAAAGATCGCACAATGAAATGTTACGCAGACTGATTGATTGTTAAATATTGCATCAAGATTGGCTTAACTTGATTGAGAATAATGCGTTTGTTGGTGTATACGAAAACAGAGGAAAGCAATGTTTCGCAAGCGAACAAGACCATAAAAATAGAAAACAATGAAACTTGCACAATCATTGTATTTAATAGAATGATTATATTAAATGACTTTCGAGAGGTTTCTTCAGGTAAATCTCATTAAAGAACATTTCTATCAATTTTCTTGCAGCAAGAACAAAGTGTTTGATTTCAACTTTTTATTCAAATTAGTGACACTCGAAACCAATCTCAATCATGTTTCGAATTAAAAGAACTTTTATTTGACGTCATTTACAACCATGAAAAGCGTTTTGAGCTAAAAATAAGTAATGCGTTTAATTTTATCCAAAAGAATCAGTTGTGTTGATGAATAAGAATAATTGTGATATTTTTCACCAAAAGCAACAAAAATGAATGCAACAAAAAAGTTTTCGAAATATTTGTGTTCTGTAAATTCAGGGAAAAGAATTTCTGTGATTGTGTTGCAATTTGAATGCAAGTGTTGAAAAGATGAAATAGAAATATAAAAATGTTTTTGTGCTCAAAAAGATGAATGATACTTCGATTGAATTGATTAACTTTTGAAAAGAGAAGAGCAATGAAAGTGTAGTGAAGTGAAGTGAGCATCGCAAAAGTCGTGGAAATAAAAAAGTGAATTACATTTTTTACGACACATCTCGACATTGATTTATGTTCTTTTATTATTTTATTTCTTAATTTCTTTTGTAATTATTTGCGATATAAATCGTAATTAAAGGAAATACTGTTGTATTGAGATGATAAATATCAGCAATTAAGTTCATGTCAATACTCATTCTCCATTTTTTTACTATTGAATCTCGTTTTGTTTTTTATTCCCGAGTTTTTGTTGTTGAAAGATTGTTCTGTTCATCTGTTTGCAATATTGTTTGAGGCAAACATTTTTATCACATACGAATAACTATGTTTTATGGTTGTATGTATTTCATGTTTGCAATTTGAATACAATGGAATATAAATGAAGTTCATCAAACTTGCAATGAATTGCAAATGATAAATATAAATTTTTTAACAAAAAATATTGACATGTTTAAGGATGAAACAAACGTTCATAACTTTTCAAAAACTTTTGCTTTCGCCATTGCTTATCTTTCTCTTTAATCATATTTCTACATTAAGATGTGTTTCATAACTTTATTCACGTTTCCAAAATGAATCTATTTTAAGTCTATTATTTCATCTTTCTTTTCAGTAATTCTGACTTTAATATGATTATAATTGTAAAAGAGATTTTTAAGTTTTTCAAATGTGATTAACAATTGTGAATCTTTGTTTCGTTGCATTTTTTTATTTAAATAAAACAAGATAACTGTGTACGCTCTTCGTTATTCACTGACTACATCGCCTGCAACAATATACTTTATTTAATGAAAATTCAGCTTCGTTTACTTTTTGATGTGATTTGTGATCATTCTTGCAGAATTCTTCTTTCTTTTATGCAGTTACTGTCGACAGCTGACAAGTCAATTATCGACAATAATATCCATATGCTTTTAACGCACTTGCATTCAAAGTGGATTGCGATCAATGAAAACGAATGATATATTTGGGATCACATTTAGCTTGTCTATTTTTTGCATAATACTTGTTTGCCTGCGTAGTTTGACATCGCTGAAATTCGTGATATACTCTGTGCTGTCAAATAGGTAATGTTGTAAGTCTTCTGTTTCCAAATGTGAAAAAAAACAACAACTACCACATAACCCCTCACTACGCTGCATGTCGTTAAAAGTGAAATCGGGGTAATACGGTAATTTGTACCCAAACCCACCAATGACATCATTTTGCGCTGTTGACAAATAAACGTATTTGTTTTCCAGATATGTATCAGTGTTTGCGTAATATTGGTTTGTACAATACATGGTACACGTAATAATGCATCCCACACATCTTTTCAAATCACATTCAAGTGTCAATTGAATATCTTTTGAGATTTACAAGAAATTCCATTTTGTAAAAAAATCAAACAAACAAAATTCTTGTAAAAAATCAAATTTATGTTGAATAGTTTTAAGATTCCATTCTTGTTTGAAAACATCAAAAAAAATTGAAATAAAGTCTGAGAAAATTTGTTCAAGTTGTAATACTTATTGAAAAAAACTTGTTCGTTTTGATTGAATTATGTTTCTCAACAGTAATATGTTATATAGATTTCCGTAAATGTTATCAACGCTGAGTTTCGTTTCATTGAATGTTGCTGAAAACATTGCTGACCAAAATGTAAGATTTTTTGTCGAGTGCTGCTTGAAAGCACACTTTCATTGCTTTAGCTAAAAGCCTTAAGGAATCAGAAGCATAAAATATATTATTATATGCATTACATTCGCGTATTGTTCATTTATCGATCCAATTGTTGCTTTGTGGATAAAAGGCAACCAAAGCAACCGCAGCAGCATGCTTTGTTTAGCAAAATTTTTCTCTATATTCTTTCTTTTTTATTATTCTTTTCCTCTCTCAGTTATTAAATGAACAAAAGAATTCAGACTTCTTTTCTTCGCTAATCTTGCTTTCGAAGACTTTTAGTTAACAAACATTTTTTGTTTTCGCAAGCAACGAAGTTCACCTACACGACAACAGTCTCCCTGTGTGAATTGAAGACTTTTTAAGCTTTCAAGTAAGTTTCAGTGTCTTTTTGAAAGTTTGCAAAAAATTGTTTCTCGTTGTGCAGTTTAGTTTCGATAAAGTATTGTTTTCAAAAACAAAAATCTGCTGAAGTTAAGTGTATTAGAAGAATAAGATGAAATTTTGATTCTGTATTCAATCGAATCGAATCTTTTGAAAGCTGAAAAAAGTTAAAGAAAACGAAATTACATTAACTCTCTGTTGATCACTGAAAAGTAAAGAAAAGAAGAAAAAATCTTAGAGTTTATTTCTCAAAGTGAATCTTTGTGCGACTGAAACAAAACGAAATCCATACATCTTTGCGTTGATCTAGATGTTGTTTTCACGACGAATTGATTTTAACTGAAAAACTTGTTTTCCAGCTCAATAAATCTCACTTCATTTTTTTCTACTTTTGCTATTTTTAAAGTTTCTGGTTAAGCAAATTTTGTATTTTGAAATGTTTACATTTCACTCTAATTTTAATATAAAAATATATTAATATTAATAATCATTATAAACAAACATTTTTACTTTCATGTTTTTGTAATGTAAATATAAATATTATTAATAAAAATAATGAAAAAATTTTTGTGTACAATTACAGCGTATGTTAGTGTATAAAGCACTCAATACCGAAACAAAAATATTTGTCTAACTTGGTGAAAAGATATTCCACCATTTTTACTTTTTGTGTATTTTTGTTTATCTTAGGGCCTTTGAAATCAAAAATACAAGTTTGCTGAAACAGTATTCGTTGTTTTCGATCGAAAACGAGTACAATGAATTTATTCTGATAGAATTTGTTTGAACATTGCCGAATTGCTGATGTCAATATTCGCAAAGTCAGATTGTAAACCCACATACTGCGAATACTAAATTACCTAACTCAGCGAAACTAAGCTTTTAATTTAATTCGCATTCGGAGAATTGTAATGCATTTTTAAGTGCCGTAATTTGATTAATGAAATTCTTGCACAAAAATATGCGACCGACATTTAAAATGCTTTCATCTTTCGTGCCAATCCAATTTTGATCTTTCTCACATTTTGACGACTTCGCACATTTCTCATATTTTTG
Source organism: Leptotrombidium deliense (assembly GCA_003675905.2). NCBI lineage: Eukaryota > Metazoa > Arthropoda > Arachnida > Trombidiformes > Trombiculidae > Leptotrombidium > Leptotrombidium deliense. Next base: position 7,237 of record NCKV01001413.1, read on the forward strand.
CCTTGCAGTCAGTCAGTCTCAAATTCAAATTTTCAGTACATTATTTTTTAAATTCGAAATAGAGCTTTTATTGTCTTTTGAATGTAACGAAATCAGCAAAAAATGGACAACTCGACAAAATGTATTAGTATGCGCAACATTCAATGAATTTCACTTTGGATTTACGAGAGCAAAAGTATTGCATCTCGTTATTCAAACATGATTAATGATCAGTGATACAATTAAATTAAGATTATCGTGTTAGCATGTTGCCAGCAAATGAAGTGAAACTGACACGTTTCAAGAAATTGCAACTGACACTGAATTCGATAATAATCAATTGATTTTACTTCCTCGCAAATGTTAATCTTTATTTTCTAACTTGATTTGCTATTTGAAAAATTTGTCAAATTGCATTTCACTTTTATTCATGCGTTAAAAATTCACTTGAAAAAGAAAATAACAATTTCAAAAAAGGTAAAAAGAGTTGAAGAATTTCGTTTGCATTCTTTGATTTCCGATTAAATACATCAGTCGCAACTTGATTGCGTTTAATTATAATTTATATTAAATCACCAAGTTTCATAAGTAGCATATAACATTACAAATTACATTTTTTAAATTCATCAACAGGTAAGAAGCTTTGAAGTCAGTAAATGTAATGGACTCTTTCAATTAAAAAACAAACATAAAATAGTTGACGTGTGGAAAATTGAAAATTTGCAGAATGTGAGTTGATTTTTTTACACGAAATGTAGTGTAATGAGAGTGATTACATTAACGAATCAATGTTGCACAACTGCAAAGTGATACTGGACGTAATTTATTGTCAACGAATTGCGATCGCTTTCCCTTTCGAAGTCAGTCAGTATACACTTGAGGATTGAACAGTTATTTACCTACGAAACTGTTATCTATGCGCATAAAGCTGGCAAAAAGCATTTCAATTATTCAACTTCTATTCATTATTCTCATAGTGAACAAGGCACAAATTACGTGTTTAATTTGCATCACATTGTATTCTAATCTAATGCACTTTTCGAGACAAATATCGCTTTCATTGAAAAGGCAATCGATAAATGCAAGTTCATAAAAACAAAAGTGATTTTGAAATTTGTTCTTCGTTCATATCTTGTTACCTACAGAGAAATATGAACTTATATTTGAACTCATTTTGAATTTATATTGCACAATTTGGAAGTGAAAATTTTAAAATATACAGTTAAGATCATAAAGTTTTAGAGATTGTCACCATTTCGATCATTTATTCAACATGAAACGTAATGTAGATTTATACTATTTTATGTTCGCAACTGTATTCACTCACTGCAATAATAGGAAATAAAATTTAAAAAGAACAGTGAAAGTTTATGCCGAATATATTTGTCAAAGTAATGTAGAAGTTACAAAATAGATTACAGTCTACAATGACATTTAGCACTTCGAAAAAAATGTAGCACTTTTCACGACGAAATCTCTTGCAAATCCGATTACGATTTCACTCCTTTAGTTCTTTTCGCTGTTTAACACAATTTGGACATCAAATATTTCCTTTTTAACACTTTTTATTAACATTAACCACAACAAAACTAAGTTAGCACCGTTATATAAAATTGTGTAATCGAAATTACAAATCACGCAATCGTTTTAAACTTGTGAACAGAAAAGTTCAACCGCTTTGAAGCAATTTTTTACCCTTTGAAAATTGAAAACATTTATTATATCAAAACATTAATAAACGATTTGAAAGAAATCGGAAAATAGTTTTCATTTCACTCAATTATCAATCAAATAACGTCAAAATAGGTCATTAAAACTTTTTCATTATTTAATATGCATAAAGAGACAAACACACAATAAAGTGTATCATGCAAAATTGTAGTTAAGTTGCATTTTAACGATTACAGTTTCCATAAATGAGCAAAAGATAGCGGAGAACATAAATGAACTGTAAATTTCGCAATGTGCTTTTCAAGCGTGATGTTGTACATTTTCAAACATTTGATTCGCTTCAAAAACATTTTTGTAAAATAATAATAGACACTATTCGATACCAGCATGTTCATCAATTTTTCATTCCAATTCGGCAGTGAATCCAATGTTTTCAAAAAATATAACGAAAATGTGTTTAGATGTACAAACATCTGTTTATTCTCAGCAAAATATAATCAGTATTTGATCGCATTTGCAACAACAATATTTCTCAATGTATATATTATTCACAAAGTAACTCATTTTTGAATATGTTATAACTCGGGGCCGAGGATGAGTTTAACAGACTTCACACGTCATGTTTACGACACATACAAAAAGTATATGCATGTACAAAATGTATATACAAAAAGTTTGTCATTATACACAATATTGAAAAACATTTGTTGCAATATAAATTTCTTCATTTGGTGCTTCAATCAATGAATTACACTTTCATTTTCCTTTATTAAAAAGTAATTTACACACAATGTTTCAACCATTTTTTGATTTCATTATTTTGAAATAGGCGATTTTACAATAATTTGGATTCACATTCATTTGGGAACATTGTTTCAATGCAGCATTTTAAAAGAAAATTTTAGTCAAATGTTTCCATAGTTACCCTCAGGGAGAAGTTTGCGACGAAGATGATAAAATTAAGCTATTTAAATTGCGCAACATGTAAAACTAAAAAGAGAGATTACATTTTTAAAATGAAGTTTTGCAACTACTACAAATTTAAACACTAAATACACAATTTTTCGAGCGCAGACAACGTTCGTAAATTTTCAGCAATGTCCATTCGATAAGCAGCGAACTAAAAATTGCATCAATTTATAAAATGTGCAATTGCAAAAACTTTATTATCTATTGCTTCATTTCAGTATTATTTATGCGACAAAACTAAACTTTAAATGCGAAATGTATTTAAAATGTTGGCTATAAATAGAAAAGTGAATGTGGTAAACTTTTCACATAACATCACTTTAAAAACTTTTAAAATTTAACACAAAATGTTTGCAAAATGACATTTCACAAAATAATTGCAGTTTCAGACGAAATTATAATTTTAAAACTATGAAACAAAAATTTTATTGCAAAATGCATTCAAAAGAATTAACGTAATATAAGTGAAGTACGAATCAATGAATGAATTGCACATTGTTTGTTTGCTGCTTAATT
>NCKV01001414.1:0-10369 GCA_003675905.2 Leptotrombidium deliense
CGAGAATCGCAGGCGAAGAATGTGTGTATGTACGTCCACCAGCGAGCGATTCACCGAATGTGATGCATGTGCTTTTTGGCTGCTGTCCCCAATTCTATTAAATCGTTTCCAAGTGTTCACAAAAACTGCACACTTTTCAGAACTTTGTTGTATAATCTGCAAACATTGTGTTTCAACAGATCACGACTCTGCAATTACATTTATGCGTACTTTCGAAGAAGCAATTTGCTTGCTGCAAATCGAATGCTGTAAATTGGTAAATGTTCACTGAACACTTCTCCATTAACTGTTCATTACTTTGAACGATCAATCAAATGTGAATAACGAAAAAAGTTAAAAAAGTTCATAATTCGTAACTCTTTTCTTCGCAAAGAGTAAACAATGTTTGCAAATCGATTCGAACTTTTCCTTAATTTTGCTTCTTTAGCAAAAATTTGTTTTAAAGGTTCGAATATAGTGTTCTTTTCTTCATTACAACATTGATTAATAAATGTGTCAAAGTTTATACTTAAGTCCATTAAACTTGTTACTAAATTACACTTTTTGACATTCGACTCTTTATTTACTAAACTAAGGGCGACGCGAATTGTACGTGATCAAAATTACAATATTGAAGCTCTCGCTTAGCATACTATGATATCATTATTTATACGCTTCACACGAGTGACATTGGATGCAAATGAAGGGAACAAAACGGGCGCAACATTTCTGGAATCAGTGAGTTTAACCGGAACTGGAGGTCTGTAGAATATTGGAGTGCCGATAATGGGTAACACTTGCAATTCGTGAGACCTGAAAAGCGTTCTTCTTTTAGCAAAACTATTCGGTAAATCAATTACGATTGTTTTTCTTCGCCTTAGGTTGTAATATTCAACGATTAGCGTGAAGCAAGTAATTATGATTCCGGCAAAAATGATCACGAACACTCCACCGATACTATAAATGCTGATGCCTTCTGAATTCTTCGTATTCTTCGAACACATCTTTTCCCGCTTCGTATTATCCCACCACTTGTCTTTAAGTGTTTCCAATGTTTTGTCATTCAATAATTTCAGAATCGCATAATTCAATTTCTCTTTTATATGTAAATTCTTTTGAACAATTAAAGCCAATGGTTTGCGACTAAATTCAGCTCCAACTTCAACCACTTTGCAATTAGTCATTTGTGTGTATCGATTATAAGTTGCCTCCGCTGTTTGAACAGGAAATTGTTAATTTTGCTTTAAATTAGTTTAGTTAGTTTGTTCATAATTTGTTACCAATGAGCGCGTAATCACTGGTCATCACTCTTCTCAACGCACTTTCGTAGCTTTCCTCGAATCCAGTGTTTTGCATTCGTTTCCAAATGTTTGTATACTTTACAGCGAGCGGATAAGACCATGAGGAGAGTAGGGCCCTTTGCTCGTTATTCACATCGTTGTTAAAAGCAATTTGCTTCCACTTTTCGTGGAATACATTCTCAATGTGCGCTCTGCGTTGAAAATAAGTGTAAGCAATCGTTTTCTTAATAACCGAATAATTGATGCTATATTGAGTGCTCAATTTTTCGAACGAATCTATTTCTGATTCCAAATTTGAAACGGTGAGAAAAGCAGCCAAATTAGCGGTATATGTTGCAATGAAAATAAAGGAAAATAGCCACCAATTTGCAACCAATAATCGCGCTGATACGAACTTGGGTGCCTCTCCACCGCCTTGCGGAGTTAAACAAGTCATACAAAACCAGAAACATTCTTTCAAATTAAACTGTCTGCACCTTTCTTGTAATTGCTTGTCGCTGCTAATATTCTTGTGACTGTAAGGACTGAAACGATGCAGAATAAACAGCAGAAAGCTGCATTTATGTAGTAGTAAGTATAGTCGTACCATTTGCGAGTTGTATACAAATTTTGCAAAAAACAAGTTAATTACTTTTCTGTTAAATGAATAGCATTACTTATGCAAACCTTGTGCACAAATAAGCGATGAGAATTGCGTACCAAACGCTTTCGTCTAAAACAGTTACGAACTGCAATAAATAGAAAATAAATTATCGAAAATTAGCGTCTAGCTACTTGTAAATAGTGCCTAATTTTTAAGGAGAGCGTTCGTAAAATGCTTTTTCACTAAATCATTGTAACGTAGACGTAGTTATTAAGTGTAGTATTAGTGAACAGCGCCAAATGGCTGCTCTCACCAAATGTGAGACAAATGTTTTCTCAGGTTTGGCTAAACTAAACATTGATTGCACAGTACACGTGAACCGCGTCCATTTCGCCATTCGCGTTCATGTAATCTTCTTATCTTTAATATCAGTTTCAGTGTCACTTTTTTAACAGCAATATTTTCATATTTTTCAAGAACTTTTTACTCGTATATAATTTATTCAACCAAATTTAATTGAATATTAAAATTAATCTCCTTTTTTCAGATGAAAACGTAAAACTTTTTCTGATAATTATGATGTAACCATTTGAAATACATAATTACACATTTGTGTCTCTTTTTTGAATATTTAGTAAACTTGCGAATACTGTGCCACTGCACTGTTTTCATAAATACGTAATTTCACGTTTTCAAGTATTTTTTGGAGGAAAATGATAATCAGTGAAAAAAAATTCAAACTCAATTCTTATTGCTTTTGTTGAATTGTAAAAATTGGAAACATTGATTTCTTTGAAAACCTGTAATACATATGAAAAGAATAATAATAATAATAATTGTAATCATAATTTCTATGCGACATTGTTTCTGGCCATTGAATTGATAATTTTTGCTTGTTTCGCAAGAATTACTGTAATTTAATGCAATCGGCCACAAAAGTAGTTTTCTTGAAATATTGAAATGACACACAAATTTTAAGATACATTTTAAACAATTTTCAAATGGGTAACATTCGAATAAATAATCATAATAATAATAATTTTTTATTTGCTTTCTGAAAACGAAGGCAGCTAAGCGACACGTGAAGGAATGTCAAAATGGATTTAGTTTAATTGCCTGCTCTAAAAGTAAACGAGTTTCACTTTGAATACAGGTGCTCTGTGCTCACTGTTCACTCTCAATTTCTCATCCACTTTCCTCCCAAAAAGACGAATGCAATCTAATATAATGCAATTCAATGCAATGCTTCACAATCACTGATCGCTTGCAATGGTAACGATAACAGATAAGTTAGTTAGTTCGTCGCAGCATTTCTCATTCTTTGTTATTTTGTATTTACTTGTGTTCAAAATGTTCAGAACTTCAACTTTCAACAGCGATTGATGTGATCCGAAATTTAAAAGTATAATTGAATCGAGCAGTGATTGTGTTGTCAAATATTATGAATTTAATAAATGCGAGAACTAAACTGTTGTTAAGGTCAGCTTGAAGGCTCGATTGCAACTATCAATTAAAGTGGGACATTTAATGGGCGAAATAACACTTTGAATCTGTGATTTTTATAGAACAAATATAGACAAAAAGGTAAACATAAATTTTACAACAGAACTACTATTTTTGATAAAATTGACTCACGACGAACAAATTAGAGGAAACTGGACGTTTTTTCATTAATATTGAAAAGCCGACCAAATCGTAGAACGGAACGGTGAAGTCGACCACTGTTTCCCTCTCAGCCATTACCGAAACCGGTGCTAAGCCGATCTCCGCTTTCTGCAGACGTCAAAAAGATGACTTAAGACTCATGATGCGATTACTTTGATGCATTGAGTGCGGCTCTGTTTCCCTCTTTAATTACAGCACTTTTTTAAAATGCAGAAATTAAAAATGCATTTCTTTTGTTATCATTCATATTTTGATTCTCATTTTGTAATTAACGTCAAAACGTTGATGGTGCAAACAGCGAGTGATCGCACTACGAAGGCATTCATTCAAAAGCATTCATTTAATAATTTTGCATTGAAAACAGCGAAATGCGTTTTCTTTAAAAGCGAAATGAATCCAGTGTCAAATGTTTGCAGCAGCAAAATTTACGACCGCTTTTTAATGCGTCATTAATAAATATAAATTTTTGAAAAAAAGTAATTCAATCATTTTTTAAAAAGCAAAATACTGCAGTTATAGATAAGGGCAGATGAGAAGCGAATGCAACATGAACATGTGCATATACATCAAATGCATACACATACTACCTTCATCTGCAGTTCGCCAATCACTCCGTCCCACCGACTCGTGTTCACGATCTTTTTGCCGATGAAACCATCGGCTGCTTCTCTTATTTCGTAATGCCATCGGTTATTCAGTTTCTCTTGAATGTGATGCAGCAAATCCACCTGCAAATTAGACACACTTACGATACGTTTTCGCTTTCTTCGCTTTTCCTCCTCTGCGATTTCGCGATTTCTGCAAATTTGTGTGCAATGTTCTCAATCAACCCTGAATATTCATCCATTCATTCATTCACTTCTGCTTATAATGTAATTTCGTGTGCATCTGTCATTATAATTTTCATTTTTCACGACTACATGTTCTCATACATCAGACTTTTTCGCGAAAAAAGAAGCAAAAATTTCAATTACCAAATAACCATAAAAGGAGCCATTTGAATGTTTCATCATAAAAGGTGGTCGCTTTTAAAAACATTCAAATATTCACATATTAATAAATACATATTTCAAATTTGGTCGTCGACCTACAATTACTGTGACGATCTTGTATAACTTCTGCTCTTCAAATACATTAAACGCTAATAACTTTTGTCGAGCTCGATTTAACTTTGAAAGCCAAATTTCACTGCTGTTTCCATCCATATTGGTTTCAACTGAAAAACAAATGCAAAAGTAGTCTATATTGATACACTAAAGTGTAACCACTCTAAAATGACATGATTTCAAAAATTCAAAGGTGTTACATAAGCACTGCTAATCCTCAGCTTGCGACTTAACACTTGTGTCATTTTACACAACAGTTACACTCTATTCGACTTAAGTACCGATGCTTTGATTAAAGTACACATCTTGAGAGCTCAGAGAGAAGCAGTAGCACAGCAAGAACAGTGGAAACAGATTCTGCATTTCTGCAGTGTATCAATCTTTTGCTGAGTGCGATCAGATTCAGATTCGCATTCGCGATTTATGTTTGTTTGATCTGCTTTCACAGTATTTCAACAAAACACATGTAAAAGTCGACTCAATATTTGACTTTGTTCACGAAAATGAATCTTTTGTTATGAAAATTCGTCGAAAAACAAATAATTCATCGAAGTATGCGACATGAAAGAAAAACGAAGTGTATCATTACTGAAAGTGATTTATTAATGAAGGCGACGGCAAAATATCGATAAATTTGTTCACATTCGCACCAGATTTCCTTTTACTTAAATTGTTATCTTTGCATCCGTTGAAAACCCAACATAAACAGGCAACAACAAGCAATCATTGATGACACATAATTTTCTTTCGAATTTCTCAATTACAATTTGTGATACATTTTGTTTGTTTTTCTGCGAAACTATTCGAATCATAAATCGCTGTTTTTTACTCAAGAAAATTGGATTTCGATTCGTTTGAATACGAAATGAGAGAAAAATTCGATGGAAATCAGTATGACAGCGTTTTTGTGATGAAAGGATTCGTCGAAAAGCGAAAAACGATTGATTTAAATTTAAATTTGCAGTTGAAAGCGATTCAGACGAAAATGATTCACATGAACATCACTTGCAATGAGCACATTAATCAAATAGTTCGCCATTCGTGTGTATCAATTGTATGTTGCCACTTTTTTGCTCCTCTATTACCTGTCGACATTCAAAATATGCAATTTAATTTTTATATCTTCTCGAAAAGTCGAGAAATGAGTTCTCGAAAATTAGGTGTTAGCAATCAGTTGTCTGTAATTTTGATCGAATTCTGTGTCATTAACTGCTGTTGACAGTCAATTTTCAACTGCGTGCTTATTTTCAAACTTTTTATTAAAAATGTTATTTGAAAACTCAATTTTCGCCGAAAAAAAATTTGTGTGTGTGTTCACTTTTGCAGCCAGCTAGATTGTTAATCATCGCATCTTTTGCGAAGAAGCTAATTTCGTTCGTTGGTCGCTGCTTTATTGCGTTTACAGCGATTGAGATCTCAGAAAGATGGAATATAATTCGAACTCGAATTGATTGCAATACAAAAAAGAAGCGAAGAAGAAGAAGTCAACGAATAGAACAACATTATCATGAGAATGCTGCTGACTGACTCGCAACACTGTTACAGAGTTACAGTCGATAATTACATTGCAGCTGAATTTTGAAATTTACAAAATGAGAAACACTAACTCGCAGCTTCGGCTTCAGTTCATTTTGCAGTTTCTATTGCAATGCGCAAAAAATGTATTTCTACTATGACAAATTAGCAGCGATTAATATCTGACGGAAACATCGCTTGTTTGTGTCCAATTACAGGCAACCATTTTAACACAGAAACTAATTTTTACACAGAGCATCATTTATCATAAATGTATATTCACTGTCGAACGGCGTTATAAAAGTGTTGCTATATTATTCAGCCAGATGAACACAAACTAATGAAGTTACATACACATTCGAAATATTCTCGTCGTTCAACTAAGTCGACGTTCATATATTTTAATGGATTATAAAAAAATCGTTTATATTTCGGACGCACCTATTGCGATCACTAGTAATCCAAGTTTTTTTGAAAGTAATTTTTTATGCTTCAATTCTAGGGTTTGTCCGCGAATGTTGCACATGTTTCACTTCTAACTGATTTCACAAAAAGAAAGCAAAAGTTTTTCAAATAATAAAATTTCACTTCTGAACAACTGCATGCACTTATTTATTATTATTATTTCTCGTTTGCAGTTGCATTTCGCGAAATAATTCTTTCCGCATCAAGAAAAGGTTATTGATGGAAATCTAATTATTACCTCAACGTAGTACAATAGCAACTTAAGTTGCAATACAAATGAAAATGAAAATGAAAAATGAAAATAAATCATTTTAAAAGTCATTTTGAAAACTTTATAAATTGCGATATTTCGTTTCGTGCATACAACAACCCTATTCACAAGTCCTACTGAAGTACACAAGTATAGTATAGGAGCAATGATTGCGTTCATGATTAGATGCGAAAATGACTGACTCTTCGTTCTCATCTTCACCGTATTTGCTTCTGTTTGCATACAGAAGCAGTTCTTTAAGTTATTTAAGCTGCATGTTTGTCGTCACTGAAGCGAATGCAGATTGCAGAGCAATAAATTATGCTGGTTTAGAATTGCGACTGCAAAAGATGCAAAGATTCGAAAACAGTTTATAGATATCGTATTTAAGTAGTGATGCTTTTGCTTTACTTTCGAGTGCACATTTTCAGCAGCAAAGCAAAATAAGATGAAACAGTTGAAACAAATTCTGCATACTCTGCAGTTTATCAATCTTTTCGGTAAATTTCGGTTAAAAGCGATGAGATTTGTTTTTACACTATTTTAGCAAAACACATGTAAACGTCGACTCAATATTTGACTCTGTTCTTGCTTTCGACAAAAAGCACTCTTTTGTGTAGTCGTTTGTAAATTCGCTGAAAAAGCAAATAATTCATTCATTGCAGCATACGACATTAAAGGAGGTCATAGTGTGACATTGGTAATGTCACATTACTGGAGAGTGATTTATTAATAAACGCGACGGCGAAATATCGATAAATTTGGTTTCGCACCAGATTTGCTTTTACATAAATTGTGTGATACTCGCATCTGTTACCCACACACAGCATATTGCACGCAAACACAAACATAGCAATCTTTGAGAACACACAGATTTCTTTTGGAATTTTTCAATTACATTTATTGATACATTATGTTTGTGTGTGTGTTTTGCTGCAAAATTATTCGTGTCGTAAATATGTGTGTTTCTGTGTTTTGCAATTTACTCACGAAAATCGTATTCATCTGTGAGTGAAATTAATTTTAAAAGCAGTGTTTCGAAAGCAGGAAAAAGCAGCAAAATTAGACCCGAAATGATTCTTGGAAACAAGTTTGTTTTTTTCAAGTAAACTTTCTTCGCCATTGATTTATGCTTAACAAACGCTGAATGAATCGTTCTGCTTTTTGCTAACGTGCAAATTGAAGAGCATTTCGTCGGCAGCATATTCAGTGGTACATATACACAAACATCGCACACACAGAGACACACACACAGTTCGCGGAACAAAACTTTTCGGTTCTCAGTGAGTGAAGACAGTGATCAACACACATCTGGTGAGCAACCCGTGGAATCACACGCATCGTTAGTAGAAAGTGACGTTCGACATTCGATCTCAGCTGTGATCGCTGCACAAACACTGTTCGCTCTTTATTTTCGCACCGAAAAAGTTTCGCTTTTCAAACAAACTTTTCTCGCAATTAATTATCAAACGAAGAGAAGCGTCGACAGATGGCGCTGTTCGCCATGTAAACATTCGAGTGTATTTGAATGCGAGTGCAGAGAAGAAAAGTTAAAACGCAGAACTTTATGAACAGTACGACCTAAAAATAAATTTTATCTTCACTTTTACACAGAATTAGGTTAACTCTGCTTACTTTGGCTGTGATTGTGTGTCAACACAATTTTGCTCGTTTTTTGCCGCGAATGAAGCAGACAATGTTTTTTGTGTAAAGTTAAACGCGACGACACGACTACAGTTTGACTGTAATTCGTGACTGCAATTCAGCGATGTTTTTAAATTCAAAACTCCCAGAATATTTAAACTTTTTTCGTTCGCAAATAATACTAAACTGTAATTGAATGCAAAACATCAGTTCACGAACAAGTTACTTGAAAACAAACTCGATCCAGTATACAGTACATTTGTATTGCAGGGTTTTTGTGTTCACGAAAATTTTTGGCGAACTGCAAAAGTATTAGCCTTAAAAAAGGTAATTTTTCAAAGGAAACGATCGCTTTTCATCTTTATTTCACACAAATTGCAAAAATAAATTGGAAAGCGTTGAGGAGTGGCTATGCAAGTGCTTGTATAGAGTTGAAGATGTGTGCATTGCTGCTGTGGTCAGGAGGTCACTACCAACGGGCGGTCAAAGGCGAGACACTGTCGCCTGTCTGTCTGCAGTACACCTGTGCCACTCTGTGCGACACTTGCCGAAAGCCCAGTGGGAGTGCAGTCAGTGGACACTGTTTATTGGCAATTAAGCAAATTGAGTTCCTCAATACGTCAACATACACCAAAAATCGCCAGTTTGCGCTGTGCGTTACTTTCCACTCGTAATAACCATCATTTATTTGAAGAGATCTCACGAAATATTAGTTCGCTGCAACACCTGCAAAAAAGGCAACACACTTATTGCACATCACTGCACCTGTAATAATCTTCTCAAATTTGGTTCAACTGTGTTCCTAAAGCAGGTGTTGCGCCACAAGAAATCACTGCTCACAAAAACACTCCTTTTAATCGTATCCGTGATTAAACGGGCAAAAGACGGAACTAAACTCGAACTCTTAACTTTATCCATCGTTAGTCACTTGAAAACATAAAACATTCTAAAATGTTACAAGTTACAAGTTCTTGTAACTTCGCTTCAGAATATTTCACGGCTGACCGTTGAAGTGGTCATTAAACGACTCGTTTCTCGCAACGTTTCATTTAAAACGAATTGAACGGCGAAAAAGTTGAAAGTTTTGCTGTCCAAACGTCCGAGTGAAAAACGATGCACGACGAAGAACACATTGCAACGCATAGCGGACCTAATTCGATGTGAAACGCTAATTACTTCAGTAAATCAGAGAAATACACGTCGAATGCTTATTGAATTTATGTATAGTCATCGTTTACAACAATCGACAGGCCAGCAATTCACAGGTGTCTCACAGACAGTCGGTCGCCGAGAATAAGAAAGCGAAGTGAAAACAGTTTGTTAACGAGATTTGCAAGCTTTTACATTCAATTGGCAAGTGTAATGCATTGTAATTGCATCGCTTCGCTTATTGTTTATGTGCCGCGTTTGGCTAAAAAAACGTAAATTGTTTTCGCCGCAAAAAGTGTAATTAACGCATAAATCGTTGCTTGCGATTACGATGAATATTTTGAAATATGATTCTCTTTGAAAGAAGGACGCATAGAACACATTGAACACATTTAATGCCCGAAAGGCGAAGTGTTTAATTCAGCAAAATTTTAGTTTTAACGAAACGTTTTTTATGCGAAATAAAAGATCGCATTTAACACCTTTTTCGTTGAAATCACGATCCACTCACTCCTCTGTCATCATTTTTGTGGTTTACTCAACTTTTTAACGAAAATAACGAATTAACGATTTTAACGTTAAACGTGCGCCGCGAATGTATGTGTGTGTGTGTGTTGTGTTTCGAGTGTTGTGCGTTTGCAACGCGAATATAAATTAAATGCAACAACAACACAACGTAACGCAACGCAACGCAACGCAACGCAACGCATCG
>NCKV01001415.1:0-10368 GCA_003675905.2 Leptotrombidium deliense
GTGTTTCATTGCAAACGCGCATTTAAACGTCACCGCTTGAGTCGACTGCTATTTGCAACGAAAAGTGAGGCAACGAAGAAAGGAGGAGCGATACACAGGTTACGTGAACGAACAGAGCTGCTGCGAAAGTTTCGGAACGAAAACAAGCAGAAGCTCGCTGCACAAAATGTGTCCGTTCGTCGTTTTGACTCTTCTCTCCAGTCTTCTCATATTTTTATTGGAATTGGTCGCCGCAGTGACCGCGTTATCTGTTAATTGGAATGCTCTCAACGTTACAGTGAAAGAAGAAGAAATCAAATCAGTTCCAGTTTTGTTCGATTTGCGAAATGAAACTGGAGTTCTACAGTATCATTTTACTGTTGATCAACCCGAAATCGCCGAACTTGTGGGAAACGATTCGATTAGTATTGAGGCGTCCAAAGGCATGTACAATAGTTCTGTTAACCTGAAGGGTAAATTTGTTGGATTTACGTATCTAAATGTGCGGAAAATTGGCCGGATAAATGAAAGGAACTCATCTTCGTCGCGTAGTCTAAACGAAGGAAACGCTGATGTTGCTAAACCTCTTCCAGTAATTGTAACGTTGAAACAGTCACGACTTTCGCAAATTTTTACTGCATCAGTGATTGGTTTGGTATCGTTAAATTACATTAATATGGGCTGCGCGCTCGAAATGTCTGTTGTCAAGTCTGTTCTTCGAAAACCAATTGCTCCAACAGTTGGGTTTTTCACCCAATATTTGATTATGCCATTGGTCTGTTTATCGTTATAATTCAGTATTTATTTTGTATTTATTTCATAGACATCGTATGTTGTCGGTTACTTGTTACTACCGGAGTTATACTTCAGATATGGTTTATTCACATTCGGTTGTTCTCCAGGTGGAGGTGCCAGTAATATGTGGACCGTACTCTTCTCTGGTAACCTCAATCTGAGTATTACGATGACATTCATCAGCACTTTATGTGCTGTTTGTAAGTTATTTGCTATCATTTTAATTAAAATAATTTCAAACTTGAAATATTTCAGTTGTAATGCCAATATGGTTATTTACTTTGGGAAGATCCATTTACGAAGGAACCTCTACAAATATTCCTTTTCGCAACATCCTCACTACATTAATGTCTATGACAATCTGTTTGGGAATCGGTTTACTGTTTCAGAAATATTTGCCTCGGGTTGCCAAGGTTTGTTTTAACTCCCTTTGATTTATTCCATTTTTCAGCTTATAATCTTATCACGCTTTTTGTTGTTTGCTGTGCTGAATGTTATCTTACATTGATTTTTAAGAAAATTATAACAATGTAAATATCATTTTCAGGTGTGTCGCAAAATATTGGCACCAATTTCAGTTGCAATGATTATATTCATAATAATATTCGGTACATACGCAAACCTATTCATGTTTAAATACATGACATGGAACATACTTCTTTCAACCGCTCTAAATGTTTGGATTGGATTTCTTGTTGGAGTAATATTTGCCGCAATTTTCCGACTTCCACTACCAGATCTTATTGCCGTTTCTATTGAAACCGGTATTCAAAATACAGGAGTTGCTATTGTCTTACTCCGGTTATCATTACAAGAACCTAATAGCGATTTAGCAACCGTTGTACCCGTTGCTGCTTCGTTAATGACTCCAATTCCTTTGGTCGCAGTGTTGGTTTTTAGAAAACTCCAATCGTGTTGTGCAAAATCATCAAAAGAACATGAACCAATAGACGAGACCAAGCATGAATCTGGTGATAAAATCTTGTCCAACAATACAAGTACTTCAACTCTGATGGACCCGAACAAAGGCTCACTGTATTCATCAAACAGTGATTTGCTTTACGATCTCGAAAGTTCGCAGAAATACATTAATTCTGTTAAAACGTGATTTACTTTTTTATTACATATTCAGAAGATTTATTGTCGTTAAGATAAAGAATAAAGCAATACTTTAAACGCGTAAAGTGCATTGAAAAAGTTTGAGAATACATTAATCTGTCTTATATAAAGATCTAAAAAAGCGAAAGGAAAGCGTGCAGTAAAAATAATTGTTGATTGAATGCCAATTAATAGTTCACGTTTAGCAAGAACAATCGCAGGCACATTCTTTCTTCGTTTTTGGTTCACTTTTATCCGCAGATCTTTTCTTTCTTGGTTCTAACCTTTCTTTGTCTGCAAAAATGTCAATTCATTTTGATTGATTGTCAATATTTATACCTCCGATTGATTTCGGCTCAATCTTTATAGCAGTCAATATATTCTTAGATTTCTTGTCACGTTTTGGATTAGAACCACAAGTAATAACCATTTTCTCGCCAGTCATATGAATTAGACGAGGATCGGTGGTTATGTTGCCATATGGAGTCATTAACTGTTTCAAAATTAGAAATTAGAAATTTTCAGTTTCTATTTTAATTTCATTGTTTTCATTGAAACGAAAGCTCAAAAACCGTGTTTCCGCAGCGAATAAAACAAATTTGTGTTACACTCACAAATTGTGGGTCATAAGTTCTGGTCTAAATCACTAAATTGCAGTATTTTGTTTCCAATCACTTTGAGTAATTAATTAAATGTCATTCGATAGCAATTATTTTAAGTCAATTAAACTAATTCATTAATTTGTGTAATCGTAATTGTGTCATAAAAGTGAAATGAAATGAATTGAAAAGAATTTGTTTCCGTCATTTCAAGGAAAACAATCACAATCACATTATTGCGTAAATAATTGCTTATTTGAGAAAGAACTCGTTACCCGTTCATTTTTCTGAATACGATAAAATAACAATCTTTACAAGTTATTAAACGATACTTACCATTTTCGGTTCAGATGCAATTATTTGAACCGCTGTTTTTCGTTCAACTGAACACTTCATTTCACCTTTTCCCGCATTTCTCATCAAGTCCTAAAAATTACAGAAATTATTGAAACGAACAATGTTCGTGTAACTCACTCCTGCTTCTCCATCCATATGAAGTTGCACTGGAAGTTTTGAGTCGCTTTTCGAGTCACCATCCGATGCCGCTGTCAACGGTTCAAAAAACGGTCGATTTTCCGATGCAGCTCTGAGTTGCTGTAATTGTAGCAAGCGTTTTAGTGCAACAGCATAAACAACTCAAAAAATTATATGTAAAGAGCAATGATGCCTTTTTACAGATACAGCTTTGGACAAAATATTGTGCAATACTTTTTCAATAACGCTAATATTAAAATTGAGTGCATGAGAATAATTTTGTGTTCAAAGCTTACCTGAACAACTTTGTGAAGGTTATCAAAAGTTACCTGATTTGCAAAACCACAGACACATTTGTTGGAAGATTGAATGTATACTGCGGCGAGAATGAACGAACCTAAAATAGCTGTTATTCCAAGCAATGTGAATGAGATGATCTTCAAAAGTTTCGCGTTCGGCTGCAGGAAATTTTACAGCAAACCAGAAAAGCAACAAGCAACTTACAACATTGTCAACAATTCCCACAGTACTCTGAGACTCAGCGCCGTTGTAATCCATTGATTGAGAGTTTAATTTGGGATCAGTTGACGAGAAAACAGTCATTGATCAAATGTAAATGGATGGCGGCGATCAAAATACGCTGCTTTATATCACTAAAATTATTGCAACAAAATAAATGAGAAACGAGAAAGTTATGAACGGTGAAAAGTAACTACTGTTGAATGTCGATTGAAAAATGGGCCAAACTTCACGCTTTTGACTATTTTAATGAAAACGTGAGACCAATAAAAGAACGAATGGTTTCAATGAGAAACAATCAAAGAATGAAACAAAAAAATTGCCGACACTTTTGTTGAGAAACATTCTGTTTGAAAACGCAAAAAGTGAACTTTATTTACAAGAAAATTACTTTTTTCCTTTCACATTCGAACAGTTTTACAAAAACTAACGATTAACAATCGGTGACAAGGTTAGCGATCACAAAACACGAATGTGAAAAGGTTACTTGGCAGTCATTGCAAGTCATCTTCATCTAATAAGTCGTCGAAATTATTGAAGAAGTCATTGTGTACGAATTTCTCATTTGCAGTCAAGTCAATCATCAGATTCGAACAGTGAGCACTGCTGTCATCGACATCCATGTAATGCCCACCCTCAGGAAACATTTCGTCAGCCACTACATTTGTGTTCGACGGTTTCATTCGACTCATTATGATCAAGTTTTCGATGTTTTACAATAGACAAATGGTCGAAATTTCTGCACTGTTTCGCGAAGCAACAAAAGCAACAACGAGTTACGCAGCAACGCTTGAAGAGGACGCCACAATTAAAACAGCGTGGAAATTTCCAGTAGCAAAACTTCCTGCACATTGATGTTTGTACAGATGATTTCACGAACTTATACAATAAAATTGGGAATCAAGTTCTATTCTACGCTTATAATGTCGTTACGTGTTGAAAACAGGTATGAATTTCTGCGACATTGCACTTTAACTGAAAGTTTGACCGAATGTTTCAATGGAAATCCTTCCGTTGGCGAATGGGAATTGGAATAAATATTCTCCTTGCACGAACAGTAAAAGAAGCCATAACGGCGACGGCGAGAGTTGTGAATCAACGCGAGAAGAAGAGGACTGAATGCGACGAAAAAGAGAATTTCTTTGAATACTGAACTTGATCGATAAATCGACACACAATTAAGTGTTTCATTGTTTAACAAAAAGGCGTTTTCATTGGTAAGGCTTTAAGATAATAATAGTGATAGTTTTAAAGAGAAATGTGAATGATCCAAAATGGACGCCTTCACCTGTGAACGTTGACAAATTGTCGCCGACACGTCGTTTTTTTGGCTTTTCTCACAAAGTTTGTGGGTTCGGTGCAGAATAGGCTGACAGACGAATATTTTCGTTTCGTGAGCTTTCTCTGATTTCTCGACTAATTCACAGAACGCTGTTTACTGTACTGCACTCCTGGAATTACTTCGATCGTTCAATTAGGGCATATTACGCAACTGCTTTCGGCGTTTCCAGTGTGCTGTATTGTAGGGACGGGAGGGAAACAACGATAGCTTCAGTGCGAGATAATTGGTTGCATATTTTCTATCCGCAGCAAAGATGTCAATTATAATACGGTTGCAAAATTTGCCGTGGGAGGCAAATTCTTTGGATATCCGTCGTTTTTTCCAAGGATTGTCGATTCCGGACGGCGGTGTGCACATCGTTGGTGGAGAAAAAGGAGATGCATTTATTGCTTTTGCCAGCGATGAGGATGCGAGACAAGCGATGGGAAGAGACGGAGGCGCGATCAAGGAGTCAAGAATTAAACTTCTGCTTAGCAGTCGCAATGAAATGCAAAAAGTGATCGAATTGGCAAGAAATCAAACTCTCGGCTTAAAATCTGCAGAGCCTGTTGTAGCTGCACCTGCAGCATCTGCACTAGTGCCGGGCTTATTGCCAACTCCTCTTCAAAATTCGGTTGTTACTGCTCCTATCCAAGAAAATGATAGACATTGCAGTCCGAATAGAAGTAGACGTCGGTCAAGATCGGCAGAAAGAGATCGATTTCGAAATCGATCGCGCAGCAGAAGTCCTAATTACAGGAATAACCAACAAATTGGTAGAGGTCACATTCCCATAGATGATATTAGACCTAGAATCGAACCCGAGTTGCTGAACACATCAATAAACACAAACAGTACTATCGGCGACACTGTAACAAACAATTATTCAAATAACAATTTACCTGCAGTGAGGCTGCGATTAGGTGGCTTTGCCGAGCCCTCTGCTCATATTCCTTTTGATAGTTCTGTCGTTCCTGGACTTAACAATGAAAGAAGACTCCCGAATCACGGAATTAAAGATACTGATCGGCTCGTAGCTACGAACCCTGCACCATTCATTAATCAACTACCTCCTCCTGCTCCTCATACTGGTTTAAACATACCTAATATTCCTCCTTTGCGTACATTTTCCATTGAACTGAGAGGGTTACCGTTTAATGTTATTCCGCGTGATATTCAAGATTTCTTTCGGATCGCAGGAATTTTGATTCCAGAAGAAAACATCAAGATCTTAGTCGACGGAAATGGTTATACTACCGGAGGAGCAGTTGTGCATTTGTCATCTGAGAGAGATTTCGATAGTGCCCTCTCATTAAATGGTCGTTACATGAGTGATCGTAGAATAGATGTGATGCCGTTGATTGATAATATTCAGCGGGAACAAAATGATTTGCTGCGACAAACAGTTCCTGCTGTTGCAATCGCACCTCAAACTGTCGGACGAACTCTTCTTCCCGAACCTTTGCAGCTGCCAAAAAGAGACTACGTCGTCTACATGAAGGGTATTCCTTATAACAGTTGTACAGACAGGGACATCGCTGCTTTCTTCGGTTTATTGAGAATTGTGGACATAGTTTTGGAAGTGGATGTGTCCGGAAAAAATTCCGGAAATGCGTTTGTCGAATTCGCAACGCGAGAGGACTTTAATGCTGCTCTTGAGTTAAATATGAAACATATGGGTAGGAGGTACATTGAAGTATTCCCGACTACAAAAGAAGATATGCTAGAAGCAAAGAGAGTTACCAACGGACCGGTGTATATCGACCAGCCTCATTCGACCGCAGATACTCGTCAAACCTACTGTGTAAACGTTACCGGTTTACCACAGACAGTAACGAATCGCGACCTCACGAATTATTTTCTTGAAGTTGGCGCTCAACCTTACGCTATTCACATAATGCTTAAACCTAACGGTTTCAATGCAGGAGAAGCTTTTGTGGAATTCGTGAATGCTGAGCATCAGATTAGGGCTTTGCGCAAAGATGGAGATTCAATCGGAAGCCATCGGATTGCAGTTAAAGCAGTTGCTTACGAAATAATGCGAAGCATTGTTCAACCAAATAATAATGCTGCAACACTACCAATGCCTACGCAAGAGGCGCAAAGATCAGTCCCGCTTTTAGATTTACCGGAAAACAGGTCACGAGAAAAGCAGCAAAGATTGACTCGCGGAGTAGACGATTCAAGGCGTAACAGAGATGACCGAGGTGATCGCCGTCTCCGTTCGGAACCATTTGGTGATGCGCGTTGTGTGGTTCTCGCAACAAATATCCCGTATCGTGCCACAATTGAGGATATTTGTGTATTTTTTGCCGATTATAATATAACTCCTGACTGTGTTATGCGTCGTTTTAATGATAAAGGACAGCCAACAGCAGATTCGAAGATTTGTTTCCGGAGTTCGGAGGATGCGAATCGTGCTGTGAGACAAATGCACAAAAAATTTCTGATTGAACGTCCAGTGTTTTTGAGACATGCTATATGAATAAATAAAATGTTTGTGTACACTGTACATTAATTGATGTTGAGTTGAAATGAGTGAAAACAGAATTAATGTGCTGTTCAAAGCGATACGCTGCAACTGTGTTAGGAAGTGAAATGATAGCTCGAGTCAGAAGCTGGCGTTAGTTGCATCCCTGATGCGAGGATTCACTGCAAAGTGGTAGTGGTGCGAGTCTTGACGTAGCGGCGACAAGTCGCAGGGTGGCTGCTGTTGATTAGATACTTGTTCACTGAAGGTTTACCCGTTAAGTGATGAAGAAGCAGAGAAGCGAAGCTGTGCTGTGCGACGCAAACGAGTAGTGAATGTTTGGCTAGCGCTCGTTTCACATCGTGCCTCCGGTCGCGGATCGTTGTTTACCAGCAGTTGACTCGATAATACCGCCGTTACCGAACTTTTGGTAAGTTTCGTTGCGCGTAAACAGAGAACAGAAATGGATGCGATTCATAGGAATGCAGCAACAGGCTGCCTGAATGCTTCGGATGTTATTTGCTGCTCTGCTCTATTCTTCTCCTCCTCTTTTCAAAGCACTAAGCATTCAACTCTCGGATGCTGGCAATGAGTGAACAAGTGATTGCAGGCCGTCTGCTCCCCTCGAGTCCCTCTCGACTATCTTTTCAATCTTTATTCCGGCGAAGACTCCCTTTGGGGTCTTTTGCTGATGCACTTCTGCAACGCAGCGGAGACTGCAACCAACTTGTGTACTGCAATGCAGGCTTGAAAATAGTCCGTTTCCCACCTGCTCTCAGCTTCCTTTCTTTGCTTTCCCCGTAATCTCAACTCTTAGCGAAACGAGATCCGAAACGACGACTATCATTACAATGAGACCGTCTTTAATTGAGCCAACAGATGGTTACTGCATTGCACACATTAATCGACTCGATGCGAGCAATGTTTGCCGCGATAAACGCTTCCTTCCTTTCAATCGCTCGCAATGCATCCATCAGATGCTTGAACTGCGACCATTTCGCATTGCTCTTACATCACTCTCATCTGTGCTTTTTGCTCTTTGTTCTTTAAATGCCATTTCTGCGAAACTGTCAAATTTGCAATATTCACAAATTTGCTGTCAGCCACAAACAGTGTATTATTGCGAGTTTATATTCGCTGCGCGACGGCCGCAATCGAGGCACGCTTATGTTATCGTCGCTTCTCAGGGATCATTGTTTGTGAGGCAAAGATAATAGCTGCGATGACGGTTCACAAGTAATGATGGCTGTCAGATTCATTTTCCTCCTCTGAACAATAGAGAAAAAATGAAGCAACATTTGTGCACAGCGCAACCCTGTTATTGGATTCTCGCCTCTTTCTTGGCTGTCCTCGAACAGAACAGTCCTGAAACACTCCGAGAAACAGAGAACAGAGAAACAGTACTGGCACAGTGGCTGCACTGTTCGCCTGCAGTCGTCTGCTCTGTCAGTGCTCTGCTTCTCGATTCTTTTGCCGAACACGAGAAATGCGACGCAAAATAGCATTCAATTCTGGAAAGGTAATCTTTGAAAAGGAGTTTCCTTTGTCAGTTTTTATGGAGAAGTTTTGTGAAGTCAGGTTTCAAATTGAGTTTACGAGGAGGAAGAGTCGTTTGAATGCGAATCGTTTGAGCCTCCAACGCTTGCTTCTCGTACTGATGCATCATCACTCGCAGCACAAATTTTTGCTTTCTTCGCATTCAACGCATTCATAACAGGTATTCGCAGGTAAAGCAGCGAACGAAAGCAGAACAGATCCTCACTCGAATCAAGGACAGCGGCTGCTGAACCGTGCCAACAGTGCGGGTATCCGGTCTCAGCGATCGCTCCGAACGCATCTTTGCTTGTATTGTCACTGCGGCAGAGATGAACAGGCAACAGTGTACACACCCTTTATTGCCGACCAGAATAGATGAGAAAAGGAGTTGCTCTTTGTGATTACCTGCAAAGCTGTAATTATCGGTGCGACTGTAAATGGGATGCATGCGATGCGTTCGCCAACTCACAAACTCAGTTTCTGCGTTCAGTTTCTCTATTATCAGAAAGTGCATTGTTGTGATGCTCCGTTCGCTGCAAATATAGGCGATGCTTGCGAACTGCCGACTCACTCGACTCACTCGTACCGACTCTGGTTGCGGCCAAAAGTTAGTTTGCTGACAGAGCCTAAGGGTGTCAAGTATTGCATTCTCTTTTTCTTTGAGTAGTAAATGCAAAAGAAGACATTAAATGAGCATCGGTCACAGTTCAGATGATCTGCAATATAATTTACGTGTGCTGCAGTCTTTTTCTCTCAGTCTTTATCTGGTGGAGTCCTTTGACATTATTTTGTGACTTCCTGCATTTGACTGTAGTCTTGTGCGCACCTGAACGTTACCGGATAATTATTTGCGCCTAAAAGCCGAAGATGAGGCTTATGCATAAAGATAAATTCTGTTTCCCATCAAGCAATTTGCTAAATGAGATCAATACCCTTTTCATTCGCAACGCTGTCACTTGTGAACGCTATGAACGCAATGCTTCCTCCATCGACGAACGCTCGAAATCACAGCCCAGAACCTCTTTGTCTGCAATGAACATCGATTGCTCTGCTGTTGCAAAGGTGTGCACTGTTTGCGAAAGTTGTTTTGAAGCAGGACGCGGTTGCTAAGAAGCTCGCAAAGCCTGGTTACTTTCGGTGCTTCTTTTGTGTCGATACCGAAAGCAATAATAAAAGGAAATATAAATGATGACTAGATTTGCATTGAAAACATCCACTCGTCACAAGTTCTGAATTTGTGCCTTCGAGGGTGGAGCGATGTGCGTTCGAAGGAATACCGTCGCGATTCGAGAGGAGGACGAACGCTGAGGGCTGAGAATGTCTTCCATCTCTGCTCGTTGTGCACTCTGAAAGTGTTCACTCTCTTCAGCTGTCGTCAAGACGACGAGCATTGGATACTGCATTGGATATTTAATTGTGCTGCGATCACGCATCACATTCGCACTCGTTGCGAATCCACGGATTTTGCACATTAATGAGCATCAAATGAGCGCTTTCAATGCAATCCTTCGCAATGCACGAACCGTCGCAATAAAAGTGATGCCAGGACGTTTGCGGCAGGCAAACGCAACTCTGTT